>JAQIXX010000994.1:0-41769 GCA_034700605.1 Willowsia nigromaculata
TACATTGAACGTGCACTATTGTTTGCTACGCAGTAAAACACAAGATATAGGTATCACATTAGCATATTATACAAATAAGATGGTTCTGGAATCTTACAACTTTTTTGATACATAAAACATAGGTACTAGCTTAGCTACGTACAGACAATACCTGTACATCTGGTGGTGATAATTTATTATCTTCATCATTCTTTTTACCCGAACGCATAATATAAAACGAAAGTGATAAGGATACACGATACACCTGGCATTTTGAAGGGTGAATATCTGTCACTTTAATTCATGACACATGACACATGATGGAGGATTTATGGGAAAATTTTGTGTATCATAAATGCTTAGATATAAAACGCATTACACAAAAGGAATACATAATGAATGACGAATATGTCGCTTCCATTAAACCGACTGTAATTCATATTTATGATAGAGAAATACAAAGGTCAGGTTTGGAAAACCGCAAGTATGTAAAGTTGTATTGTAAAGGAAATGTGTCAATACCATAGTAAAAATCCAACTTGAGATTTAAGACATACCGAATGATGAAAGCAAGGAGTAAATAAGACTTTAGGTGAAACTAAGGATATCTAAACAATGAGTGAAATTTACTCACAATCAGTCATTTTAGTTGAAACCATCCAAGTCCGATTTGTCCGATTACAAACAACTCTAAAAGAATTAATAATGGATTTGGTAAAATATGAAAATAAAATCTTGATGAAACTGTACTTGAAAGTAGGAGCTGGAGACGTAGGCGATTTCTAAGGAAACTTTTTCGGTACATTGTTTGGTATTCCAGATCGGATTCGAAGCTTAGACTTTTTTCACTTTGATGTAGTTAATTTTTGCTCAATATTTTTTCGATGCAATGATTTAGAAACAAGATGGTATTGGATAATAAGCTATAAGCTCAGAGACAGACATGCAAACGAAAATTATATTATGGAGGATAAACATAAAGTTGGTTAGTTAGGAACTCGTTACAACAACTACTTTATTTCTACTTAAAGCCAAATTTATATTCTTCCATTATCTCAACATCAACAATATTTATTCATCCTACACATTGTAATCCCACTTCACTTCTCATTAAACGTAATGTAGCTACAATTAAAATACCAAATTGGTGCTCATACAATTAATCACTAACATTATTCCACGCAATCCAACTTAAAATTACATAGGTGTATTGTGTATTACATATTTTTTATACATATTGAATTGATTTTTCTTACAAATTGGCGTATTTGTCAATACATACTTATCAGTAGTTAAGTAATTATTCAGTACACTAATCCAAATTCAACATTCTTCTACCTTTTCAATTTTGTTCAAAATACAATTACTCACAAATGTTAAGTTTTTTATCAAGCATCCCGAATTCTTCTTCATCATATTCAATCGGCTCTGGAACCAACTTTAAAACATTTCGTTCTGCATCCTCGTCATCCTTTGAGCTCTGGAAATTAATATAAGAAATAATTATAATTATATCTTTGCTTGTTCACTAGTTAAGTCAATTTTAGTAGTCATAAGAAGGTATGCTGTCACCTATTTCGATAGTAAATTTGGAAGTTACATACCTGATTGACCACAGGAGGGGAGATGATCGAGTTTTGATAGCGCAGAAATGCTTTATCATTCGTCTTGCTGTTTTCTTGAACCCACGGTCCTCGCTAAGCATGGATTTTAATCGAAAATTGAATTAAAGCTTTTTAAACATAACATGTGGCTGTTTATGAAATAAAAATATTATACTAGAAATGCTAACCCGTCCATCGCAAAACTGACACATACGATCAAAGCCGTGAAATCCTCTACAGTCCACGATGGGTACTCCGTAATCATCCTTAGTGAGGCTCCTGCTGTCACGAAGCTAAAAACATTATTAAATTGAAAGGTACGTTACGTCGGCATTAATTTCCATTTCGATTTATTCCCCTCTGACAACTTTCGGTTTTTGTTTCATTTACCTCTTTCATCAACGCAGCAGTCTTCAAATGGTAATCGGTTAAAGGGGGCTCAAACACGAGTGGAGGTGGTGGTGCAATAGGTTGAGCACTGGCGTTAGTCCAAAACTCCTTGATTTCCTCCGCAGGCTTTGGTACACTGTCCACTGAAGGATTGCTCGAAGCGACAACTGGTGCACGTGATTGATTCCACTTTCCACCCCCACGACTACCTCGTTGGCCACGGCGCCCACCTCCACCCCGTCCTCCTCTCTCACCACCACTACCCCGGTAACCCCCACCCCGACTGAAGTCTCCACCAGTTTCAGACATTTTCTATCTTTATCCAACATCAAACATACGGAAAATATAAATAAGAAACTGAAAAAATAACACTGACTTAGGCAAGATCAGTACCCACTCGTAATTAATTAATTCATACTTTTCTTACCTTTCTAATTTCCTTTTCTCAACTTCACACCAAATCTCTATCCTTGTAGGAGGGCAAAGGGGACTAGAATTCTTTTCAAGTCAGACAGGCGGTAGGTTGACTGCAAAATTTGTTGAAGGGTGTAATCAAACTTACGTACAAGTTAGAAGAAACACTGAAGAAAGTACTAATCCACCATATACAATGTAAATACTAAACACAAGTCATGACCAGCCAAATCCAACTCCCTTTTACGAAACACACAAAAGTTTACCACAGATTTGGACACGACGTGACGTGTTTTCGTCAAGCTCTTTGTTCGATCGGATGAGTTCTTGTTGATGGACTGTGTCATAAACTATACTGACTTGATCACTCGACTTCGACTCGCTCCTTCTCCCGTCTTGCCGGTCTTGCCTTCCGTCAGTCCCGTCGTTTCAGAATCTTCGTTCGTCGAACGAAAGGAATGAAATAGAAAATCTTTTGTCGTCGATATCATTTATTTCGGCGTTTCAGCATTTTAGAATCCTGAGTGCTCCCAAACAAGTCTGAACGTGAATATTTAATTGGTGATAATGCATACGATTAGAAATAATGTTTCATGCAAATATGTAAAGATGGTGAATTTTATGCAAAACAGTTAATGAAGCTTCCATCGAGCAGAGAAGGTCTACTCACTATCATACCGCTAGCTCTGCCTGTTCTGCTGATATTTACAATTCACAGATTTGAATTTGATGAGATGGGTTGATTCACCGTTTGAGTTGACTGAACACTGAACTTGACTCTTCCTTCGCTTTCTATGTGTCAGTTTTAGTTATTCCGTATATCTAAGGAATAATTGCGACAAAAATGTTTACTCTGTGAGCGACTCAGTCGTTGGCTATTTCTGTTCCCTGCATTGTTTGCATAAAAATGATAAAGTAAGTCAGTACAGTTGTGTTGTCAGAACCTGCAAGTTGGTAAGAAAATTTCAGTTATCAGTATGGTAAATGATTTGCTTCGTACTTTGAGGGTTTCTCTGTTCCTATACAGTTATGTATCACTAACCAGAAAAGTTCATGATTAAAAAATACACATAACCGATCCCCAAAATCACTTTCTTCTTGTCTGTCTTACTAAATTAACTTTTCTACTGTTACTATAAACAGCACAGCATTCTTGCCGAAACGGTTTATGATCAAGCATTGGACATGCCCATTACCTTTACGGGCAAAATTAAGGGAACCTCCAAAAACATGGAGGTGGTGTTCGCAAAATGTGCCCTTTATAACAATGCTTATGTATGGGGGCTTGAAGCTGTTCCTCTTATTGCATCCATAAAGAAAGCTTAGAATGTTAGCAAATTCCTTCCTGTTCAGCCATATCCTTTATTTGAAAGTTGACAATGGTAAAAAAGTGAGTGACTGCACAGGTGTGACAATACTGTGTTGGAGGTGCCTTGCAACAATTTCTGGATTTTTTGATCGGTAGAAAATAATATGGAAAGTTCTCAATAAATGAATGAGACAGCATATTGTCTAAAACTGCAAGGTTTGGAGTACCGGTCTTATTACCATTTCATCTTTGAAGTGTACAAAATTTCAGAAAAAATGACTCGTCCTTTTGAGAAATCCATTGCTTTACTGTAATCGTACATGGTCCTTTAGTCCTTTTCAATAAAACATATACGGTGAAATATAAAATGTAATACGCAAAATCAAAAAAAGCTTTTTAGAAAAGACTTGGTTGGCCTTCTCATTATTTTTCAAAAATTTTCTATTAGAAGAAAAAATAGTGGCACATTCTTCTGGTCGTCTATTCCTATTTTTGGCCAGTTCTGGAGAAATGGAGTTTTTTGAAACTATCGACTGAGGTATCATAATATAATTGAGTCACATGTTAGATACATTTTCAGGCCCTGTGATGGGGGTTAGGTAATTTTATTTATTAGGTAGGTTGTTTATTTGCTGATTATTTATTTATGTAGATGTGACATGATAAGAAAGAACAGTAAAAAAATTACAAACGAAACTAAAATTAATGACCATCACATATCACATTACGCATTAAAGAAAAGATGTAAACGACCAATGAAGTTGAAGGCGAATAGATATTCAAATGGAGATTGTTTCTCTTTGAAATACACTAGGCAGTAGTAGCAGAATAGAGTGACCACATTGAATATTTACTATTATTCGATCAAAAATATATGGAAATATTTTCCAAAATCATTTTCAACATTTAAAAAAATTCTTCCATGGAATGCTTTTCCTACGCCGTAAGTTGTGATTGTTCACTAAATCCCTTGCTCAATGCAGATTCTGAATGCATGTGTCGATGACATGTCCAGTTTAGAATGCCTCAGGGTCTTATCTTACACTTCGTCTTCATCTTATTTTATTGGTATATTCATGATCATTACTAACAGTCTTTACATTACTTTGTTGGAACAGCTAGAAACTCTTTTACGATTCTACGGAACGGAACCCCTTTTAAAACTTTGTCTGAACGTAACTCTCAGGTTTGAAGGTCTGATTTTCGTTGTAAGAAATTGATTTATGTTTTTTGGAACTTCCTTCCGCAGCGCCTGATTTGTATCAATCAACCTTCAAAACACTCCCAAAGACCTGCCAATACCTGTTGTAAAGAAGAAAAAATGCACCAAATAAAGCACATTCCTCATGATTATACCATTTGTATGTACATCCCCCAGTAAATTTTAAGTTACATTCTTAATTTATACATACAAAATACATCATTTCTATCTATTTCATACAGCAAAATTATATTGTTTGACGTGAGTTTGCAGTTTACATGCTCTTTACTAGCAGCATAGAAAATTGCAGATCTTGCGATCATTGTGTTACACATTTGATTGCTGAAAATCAAAATATTTTTTCCTGAGGATGATGAAGTAAATAATTTTGCAATATCTCATAATTTGTATTCGTTTTGATGATCTTATATGCAAAGCGTTGGGTAAAAATTAATCTTTATCTCATCCTGTTATTTTATGTATCTGAGAAAACTAACATGCAATAAATTTAATCTAGGTTTTAGTATATGCGCTTCATTTTCATTATAACTTAGCAAAGCTTTTAGAATAAAAATTGATTTCATGATGTTGTATGACTAATTTTCCTTTCCACTCAACTGTTCAATTAAACAATTAATTGTACTCCCATTAGTCCCAATCCCAAAAATGATCTTAGTTATGCATATTTGTATCGTATAAAATCAAACGAAACAAACATTGAGAATTAAATCGTAGCAATTGTAAGTCAAACTCAATCCTTCTCATAGGGCATAATATTCATAATAACAAGTTATATTAAACCTCAATTAATTACATTTAACTAGGATTCAATTCATTTTATAAATGTCATTCATTTGTATGTTCTCATTTGTATTACCTTTTTTGTATCACGTGTATAATATAGTCAGCTACATATTTGACGAGGAGACATTTATCAACGAACGAAGACAATTTGGGCATAATAATACTTGGCCGACTTTGTAAGCCATTGATTTCAAGCTTTCCATAATATAGGTATGTACAATGTAAGCATTCTACCGATAGCAATATAGACTAGTGACTTAAGTAGTAGAGATAGTTTTCGTTTCAAATTCCATGCATGTATCACACATACGATTTATTATATGAAGAGAAGTATGGAGCTGCAATGATATATGAACAAATTTAGAATCTACAGTCAAATGACAGAATTAAAGATTCTTATAATTTGCATGAAGTACAATCACTAAAGTTTTACCACTCTGCATTTCAACATCTACCTGAAAAGCAGATCAACAAAAATTTGTAGTTCGACTGAGAGCGGGTCAGAGTGGACATAAAAAGAGTGACTAATACTAATAAACTAGAAAGAAGTAACGTAAAATTCGAGGTAAGTCAAAAGTACAAGAATAGCAACATTTATTCGCAAAACCAATGTGACTGTATCTGATGAAAAGGGAGTTTGCAGACCAAACAATGGAAAATTGGTCTTTATTGTGATATTATTTTATATCATGATCACAATTCACACGCAGAACAAAACTCCACCACATCGTCAGATCATGAAATATTAGCATGACATATGTACCTACCCTACCAAAGTAAACCTCATAGGTGTGTATGTATATAGTAATGCATTTATTCCCAATACTAGTAATTCCAAACAAAGCTCAGGCTCAGGAAAGGTGGAACTCCTGCTTCCATTATAAAAATGCGACGGTAGATGCATCACATTAAGCATTGTTCCTTGCGAATAGCTTCGTTCCTTTGGTCCTACTAGTTTGCTATATAAAATTTTGTGCAACAATAATTTGTGAGCAGTTATGGATTATTTCGTTCTATTTGTAGACTTGCTGCCCATACTGCATGAATCCCATTTAACAAGAGCATGAAATCCAAAGTACTTTGTATGTATACAAATTGGGCTGTCCAAAAATGAGCATAACTACGAAACCTCACTTGCCTAGTCAGATCAATCAAAGTGCTTAATCTTTTACCCAAAGCACTTTGCATTCAGAGGATTCAAATTCAGAGATTCTGACTGTACTAAAACACTCATATCGTCATCGTCGTAGTCATAATCGTCAATCGTCGCAGTCTCTGACTTGACTTAGCATCATGGTTGAGCTATTACTTACACACATTTATAAAAATTGTCTATTTGTACCAATATCACATCACTACCTACATAATAAAATGCATGACTTTTTATATCCTAAACAAGTCTCTTCCTATCCTTACTCACAGCAAAAACTCTTGCGCACATTATTTTATCATCATGTCATCATGGCTAACACTGCTCATAGCTCTCGTATAAAAAAAATTGAATTCTTTTAGGCAACAATCTTATTTCTCAACTTTGCACTGCGGCTACAAACATAATTTGCTGCTTGCTTCCTTTCTTCATATTAAGAAAGAAAAAGATAAGTAGACTCAGTTTTTTTCTCACTCTTGTGCGCATACACAACAAATACTCTAAAAATCCACCCTCATGTATATGACTCATCCAACCAAAAAGTCACCTCTTTCTTAGAGCATCAAGCAACAGAGGAGAGCACAGAGGGATGAAGAATGAAAGACAAGAAGCTTTTAATATTGCTAAACTCTGGTTGAGTCCCCCATACGTTTCGAAAATTTCATATGACCAGTAATATGTATATCCATGCAAATGTATTAAGCATTACCAGAGGCAAGTTTTGGTGATGTGGTGTTGATACAGGTGCATTGTTACCACAATAATGCTTCTTCATGTATGCACATGAATGAGATACAGCGATGGATAATAGCAGTGTCTTTACACAAGAAAATATAAAACAGACAAGAAAACAGTTATAATATCACTTAGGCGCAAATCTTATCATCATATACTGCTCATTTTCGTGTTCATTTTGGTTTAAAACAGTGAAGATAGCAATTTTTATGGACTGTTGATTCTTCTCTTGAAAACTGAAAAAAATTATAATATTTCATACAAAAATATAGCGAATGTTGAAACGTCAAAAATTACACTAATGTTACAGGCCTTGTGTGTAAATTGAAGTACATGGTTTTTATTGTGTTTAAATATTTTAATAGTGCTTTGTACGCTGTGAGTTGTGCTTGCGCCAATTTCCTTTTCGAAACCACGGAAGGGTGAAGATTGAGAATTTCGAAAAAGCAGATTAAAGGTATGAATCATATCTAGAAAGAGCAAGGAAGAAAAAACTGCCTAAATTTTAAAGTCTTTCTTTCATCATCTTCCTTTTCTAAAACGCTTTCAATTTCAAATTTCAGTAATATTTTTGGAAAATTTTCAAAAGATTGTCTTCGTCTGAAGAGTTAAATTATTTGTGAATTTAGGATTGATTTTGGCTGCAGTTTCATATCCGAGTACAAAATGAAGAGCTTCCACGATTACGCCAGTCTCAAGACGACAGGACAACTGGTTATGGATCTGGGATCCATTTCCACCCACATCTGTGCTTTAGTGGCCTTACTCAGGCAATATGACGTTAACAAAAACCTTTCAACACAGGTTTTGATGTGGGTCCTTGTGGGAACAATCATTTTTCAGGTAAAACATGTAGACATTAAATTTGTACTATAAGCAGTACGCAATAAACAGTACGGTAGATGTATTTGCTCTGCAATTAGCATTTGTCACAACCTCGTCTCAATTGTGCCATTCTTTTACTTCAGTCTGTTTGCTGGCATTACAATTTGATCAATGATCAATGTGTACTAATTGTGCTTAGCAGATGTAATGATTTGCATATAAATTATAGTAACCATTTTAATGACAATATAAATTTCTTGTAATTTTTAACGCAGGCTTTGGTTGCTGTTGGCCTATACATATTCCGGACGTTAGATCTCAATGATGAGATCAATCATCGTGTCGCAAACAGATGGAATATCGCATTTTTCGTTAGTCTCTTTGTCATTGCCATTCTGGAGACATTTATCGGGGCCTATGAAAAGTTTGGATTGGATCACACACCAATGGCAAATGGAAGTCATGTTTCGTCTCCGAACGAACCTCTTTAATGATAATGTAGGCACTGCGTTATGCTCTTGACATTTTTGTTATTCACGCACAAAATGGAACTTGTTGACTGCATCTTAACTCAATTGTTGTTACCACTAATTTTGTTGCGTGTTTCAAATTATTTCATACAAGCTAACCGAAAGATTTTCACTTTGAATATTTATTTCTTTCCTTACAAAAGTTCTTTGCGTTACACGAAAATCTATCCTCTCTGATAGCAGAATATACATACCAAGACGGTTCTAAATACAAAATGTAACCAAAATTTTTAATGCTATTATGTTTAAGTTTTAAATCTAATCTTATATACATTTTCCAGGTAAGTAACTTTTTAAAAAATGGCAATTAAAGCCATGCGTAGTTGTTATACGTAAAACATATACTCAATAAATCTGATGTCATCAAAAACTCGTCATTACTCGTTGGAAGGTCTGTTTTATGTGCTAGCTATTAAATTAATGTGATTTTTTGTTTAGTTTAGAATATTAGCTGGTAATTTGTTGCACCACTTAAAAAACTTATATTACTGTTGTTTACAAGCGTTTTAAATAAAAATATATACTGATTGTTTACTTTATAAATTTATTGACTTGTAATAGTTTTATAATATTTGAAATACACCGACCATAATTTACGGCTATCTCATGATCAAAAGACAAGGTCGTTTGTTTCCACATAATTTTTATATACATCGTAAAACATTTCTCTTTAGATTTTTTAGACAAAACTACTTCCAGTCTTCTAATCAGTAGTAAAAACGTTACTGTTGGCATTTTATAACATTTTTAGATCCCGAGTTTCAATTCAACCATCATTTCTTTAAAGTCCAGTTTTCCTTACAATTTTAAAAATGCTACTAAACTTAATAACTAGTCGTGTAACTGCAATTGTATAAAATAATCCTTGAATCAATGTTATATATCATGATGTGATCTTCATTATTGAGCGAATCAAGCGCATGATTACAAAAACTCACATTGTCACATTGCTAAAAACATTGAAGAAAGTGACTACTCCAGTGACGCAAAATTATGCATGATTCATTCAGGGTAGCAATGTTGCCTTTTATGTTCGTAAATTTACGTGCAAAAAACATGCAGCCGCAAGTATCGAATCGACATTGTATACCTATTTATGAATGTGAAAACCAAACATATACTCAAGGCATAACAAAGTTTTATTCTCCGAAGGAGCAAATATTCATATTTTCGCAAAAGAGCATGTTGCATTATTTCATTCAATGTCTTCCTTCGGAAGGACGAAATCTGGGCCAATCATGTCAAAGTTTACCTGTTCATCTGTACTGCTGTGAGATATCTGACGATGAATTAATTGATCTAGGAAAGAATCGATTGATAGCTAATCTTTTGTGTACAAAAAAGGATTTTGATGACGATTGTAAATAAGCAAATATAATATTCAGTCACTATAAATAAAATTGGTGTCACTGATACATTCTATGTGCAGTTAAAAATCCTCTGCCAGTGGGATTTTCGTATATCAGAGGTTTGCAAGAAGAGGGATAAAAAATAGTTTAAGTTTTAGGAAGTCGGCATTTTCAAAGGATATTTATGTCAGCAAAACCCAAAATGAATCGTATGAAAGTTTTGCTGGTAGTATGGCTCGCACTTGCAGTGGAAAGCAAGCCAAAATCTCCAGTAAGTTATAACCAAATTTAATATTGGACAACGAAATAAAAAAAGCCATGTACACACACATGCAAACAAAGTTTGTCTTAATTTAAAACAGTTTTCAAATTTCCGTGATTTGCCATACGGAAAGGGGAGAGCAACAAAGGGATCAGAGAAAGGTATATTTATATATTTATCCGTGCTTGCTTATCACATCCGCGTATAAAGAAAGAAAAGAAAAATATTAATTTTTCATTTTCTCAGAGGTATCATGCGGAACACATCAAATTGATCCCGCTTCGAGTGGTTACCGGTTCCAAAGCCCTATACTAAATATTGGTTTCAACCCAAGTGGGTATGAATGCACATGGCGATTCCTGGTATTACTTGATTACTTATTTTTGTCTTTCTTTTCTCCTATTATTGCCATGTTCCATTATTTTGTGTTGTGGGATGATAAGGTTGATTAATGTGAATGTTTCAATGGAATTTTAGGGCTCACAGGGCTGCACACCTATCCTTAATTGTGATCCTTTTAAATTAGGACAGAACAATGAGTGTTCTTCCGATTATTTGGAGATTTCTGATGGATCTGGAGATGGAGACAAGTAATTTATTGAAAGATGATCATAATCAAACTCAGCACTGCGATATAAATAGACTCAGTTTAAAGATTCTATTTTTTTGCGCAGATACTGTGGATCAAACGGACCCAAAAATATTTCATCCTCGAATTCAATTCTCATTGCTTTTTTAAAGATGGGATATTTTGGCAGGGATAGAAATTTCCAGTGCACTGTAACTTGCGTCACCCCTGAAACTCAAGTAAATAGCGTAATCCCAACTCATGAGCCCGAGACTACTGACTGCAGTAAGTTTAATCAAATGAAAGTTGAAACAATCACATCTTTGGTACTATATGATAGTTACAGTTATAATAACTTGTAACTGTATGTAGACTGTGGAGAGCCGGGACCAATTGTAAACTCTGACAGTAACCGAATCGTAAACGGTGAGGAATCACCCAAAGGATATTGGAGATGGCAGATTGGTATGGTGTTTAGAAACGGGAAATCTCCATTCTGTGGAGGAAGCCTCATCAACGATCGGTTTATCTTGACAGCCGTAAGCTTGAAGATAAACAGTCCTGTAGTTGATATTTCTGGGTAGAAGCATTTAATGATGTAAAATTTATAGGCTCATTGTGTCGTTACTACTGGACTAATATCATTCCCTGGAGCTGCTGAAATAGTCTTGAACGACTACAACTTTACTGATTCCAGTGAAACCCAAACAATTAGAAGAAATATCATAGCCATCACATCTCATCCATTCTATAAGTATGAAAAAACCTTCAAGTATTCTGTACAAGATAACAAGTAATAATTTTTTACACCCGTGTCATTCTGTGTCCACGTAGCCCGAATACCCAGGACTACGATGTAGCTGTTTTGGAGATGAACCAACCTGTAGACATGAAAGCCTCCGAAGAACCAATAGTTCGTCCTGTCTGCCTTCCACAAAGGAATGAGCACAATGCATACGTCGGTGACAACGCAACCGTTACCGGATGGGGTAAATTGAGACGAAAGCATTTTATCTCGTCATGTTTTAGGAAGTCTTGATCTTGCGTGTGAAGCATTCATATTACTTTTCAACCTATTGTATAGGAGCTACAACGGAAGGGGGTGATCAGTCGGAAGTTCTCATGCAAGTTGCTGTTCCGGTCATTGACCAGGAAGAGTGCAATCGGCAATACGATAATAAAATTACTGCAAGAATGATTTGTGGTGCGTATCCGGAAGGGGGGAGAGATTCGTGCCAGGTTATACTTTTTATACACATCAAAAGAAATGTTTTTGATAAACAGCCTTTCAAATTATTGTCAAATTCATACAAAATTAGGGGGATTCCGGCGGGCCGTACCAAAGGGAGGAAAACGGAAGGTGGACTGAAATCGGAGTGGTAAGGCAGTCAATGGCAATATACAGCTACACCAACGACTACGAAAGTAATCGACATTTCAACCTTTTCTTTTGATTCAATGCTTAAATAGGTGTCGTGGGGTGAGGGATGTGCACGAGAAGGAAAACCTGGAGTATATGCTCGTGTTACTGGTAAGATATAAACTATTATTTAAGCATGTTACATTTTTAATCAATTAAACTGACACTTGCATAAACAAATCCTAATTTTAAGTTGGCTAAATCTTTTGATTTGTCCCAATTTTTAGAAGTCAATGATTGGATCAGAATGACAGCTCGACGTGGTGTTTGGTGTCAGGGTGCATAAAAGCTGAGAATCATCACACATACTCATGCTTCTTACCACGTTTAAGCTCGTGTATTTTAATTTTAAACTAACAGATACTTTACATAGATACAAACTTTATTGACTTTTTACGTGATGGTTGGTGAGATAAATGGCGATATAGATAATCTATCAACAGCACTGACTTTAACACAACCTCATTGTACTACGTGTTCCATATCCACACTTAATTTCAGACATTTAGTTGTGGAACTGATAGTTAGTGGTGGTTGATATTCTTTACATATTTATATTGAGAAATAATAAAATTATTTATTTTATTCTCACGAAATAGCACTGTCATGCATTTTCTTACCTACAAACTACAACTATGAGGATAGAAACCCTATGTGAATTGTGTGCTTGAGGAGCAAGGTGCACCACAGTACATCAGTACTAGGTTCCTAATTAAAATGCATAATAATACAAAATAAATAACAGTACAACAGATTCAAACTATATGTTCTTTGTAACAATTTAATACTATTATGTACTAATGCGATAAATAAGTTCACAATGCACTGAAAATGTTCAACAATCGTTGGAAAAGTTTACATATAATATCATATCAATATCACTCGTTTCCTTCCGTATCAGAGGACGAAGCATTACCGGTAGTATGTCGTTCTCCTTCTGAGGATGATTCTGATGTTCTACCTCGATTTTTTCTTCGTGTTATTGGGTATCTATCTTCAGATTCTTCGGTACCTGATGAGAGAAGACGTTTATCTAAAACAAATGGAAAAGTAACAACTCATTGTAAAGTTTGTATTCCTCTGTGCATTGTGCATATTTAATGAAAATTGCTAACTTTATACTAACCTCTAGAAGCTATTTCTCCAGCCGCAGGCGTTGATGTATGACGTGGTCCATCGCTACTTCTTCCACTACTGGGACCTGGTGGGAGGATTAAAAGCACAAGTTTAACTTTGTATCCGCACCAATCCAAAATATCCACAAAAATCAATATTGTACGTATAATATAGTTTTGAGGGTATCTGACCTGATTCAACTTTTAGAACTGAATCCTTGAACCAACTGAGATAGCCAGGTAAATCACCACCTCCATCGGGCGTTTTCTGACTACTGTTTCTTCTGCCACTGTTGCTTCCTTGACTTGTAGAAGATTCCAGCGATTTTTTTCTTGTACTATATCTCTGACTGGTTGCAACCTGAGACTCATCATCCGTTGTATCGGCATCAGTATCAGAAGCAACAATGTTTTCATCACTTGCTGTAGAACAGAATACCAATTTATGTTACATGGATTCATTAGTGGCATTGAAAAAATGACAAGTAACGACTGATGAGCTTACCATTATTGCAATCCTCAACAAGTTTCTCTATACAATAGCGTAACATTGTAGTACTAAACGCATCGTCTCGGCGCAACGACAACGCTTTATGGAAAGACTCAATAGCTGCTTCCGTTTTTCCAGCGACAGCATGAACCAAGCCAATTGCTGAATGAGTAGAGGCATTTGCAGGACACAGTAAGAGTGCCTTTTGATGATAACGATAAGCTTCAGGGTACTTTTTCAATTTCCGAGAACAATGGCCTAAATTGTTGTATAGAGCTTCCCACTTCTTTAAATACACACTGTGAGTGTTCCGTTCAACAAATTCTAACGTTTCAATGAAAAGTTGGAGAGCTTCATCATACCTGAGGAATTAAAAAATTAAATCAATCTTCAAACTGCACTGCACTTCAGAGTTTAATCATTTATAAGTACACAAAAATTAATTCTTACTTTTTCTCATTGAATTTTACAACTCCCATTTCATGCAGTATAAAAGGATCCTTTGGAGCAAGAAGTTTAGCTTCATCCAAAAATTTCATAGCTAACTGTGGGTTATTACTCAATCCGCATTCGAGGCCAACGTGGAGCAATGGAAGGTGACATCTTTCAAATTAAGAAGCATTATTCAACATTATTACATGTGAATATACACATAGAACTTTTAAATAAATATGAGTTAGGTAAAAAAAAATACCCTTTCATCAATTGCGTTGCTTTGAAATATGCAGCCATCGCTTGATCATGTTCTCGTTCCGTTGCAAACGAATGACCAAACAAAAGCCATGCAGGACCAAATACGGGATCAATTGTGAGCGCCTTATTTAGGTTGCGTCTGGACTGCTCATGTTTCCCAATTAAAAAATAATATGCTCCAACGCTATACCAAGCTAACGCAGACTCGGACATCACTTCAACCAACTTGTGGGCAATTTTAAATAGCTCTAAAGCACCAACAGAAAAATTAAATCCTTATACTTTTTCATGTACAGCCTTTACGTAGGGACTGGTCTGCTAGTTACGTTGTCATATTTTGTACCTGTTGCTTTTTTCATTTCGACCAAGCATGCTACATAAACTGGCAGACATCCTACATGATATGGGTCATCTTTAATTACTCTGTTAAATAAAAATCAAAAAGAATCAATATTTGCAAAAAAAATCATTAAACCCTATAACCTGCGTTAAAATGAGTATCTTACTGCGATGAAACTTTGTACGACATTTGAAAATCACAGTTATAAAAGTGGCGCTCAGCTTCTGCTGTCAATACATCTAAATTTTTCGCCAAGGACGGGAATTGCGCTGGACGTTGTACTTCCTCCCCACAAAATGGATATTTTTTAAGCTTGGATGTATACAAAAACTTGACAAAATCCACGTCGTTATTCAAACATTTTTCAAACGGAAGACTATCCAACAAAGCCACTTCTAAAGGTACAAAAGATAAGATTATGTTATGTTAGTAATTTGAGAAGCTATAAAATAATACCCTATCCACCTCTAAAACTTGTGAAATATTAACTACCTTCTGCAGCAGAAAGCATTTGATGTTGAGTCAGCAAATCGAACGCTTCCACGCAGTAAATATCTACAGCTAATGCTTCCCTGTAATTTTGTGCTGCCAAAATTCGGTTCATCATTGCTTCGTATATTTTTCCTTTCAAGAGGAAAATCTGTGCATTTATCTGAAAATTAAAAAGAACAGTGTACAATTAGTTACTTTGACAAGTAAATCTTGATAAAGCATCAGGTAAAATAATTAAGTTTCAAGAAATTAATCTTACAGTTTTATGGGGATCCGAAGGTTCCCAAGCACTTGATCGGGATCTATGGGCCTGAGTGCCGCGGGTAGCGGTGTCTAGAATTTCCAAAGCTTTTTGGTAGTCCTTTGCCATGTATAGACAGCGGGCTGTGAGACATCTAAAGTGGAGATTACTCTACGATCAAACGTAAATCACCATAAAATTAAATTATAACTTTGACCATTTGACAGCGTACAGCTTGGCATTATGGCATTACCAAAGTACATATTTAAAACGGGATAATGTGTTCGTTACCCTTTCATAATTATAATGCTGCAAAAGATTAGCAGCTCTATGATATTGCCCACACAGATATAAACATTTCGCCAGCGAGTAAACATCCTGTTGACATCCTCCATTCATCGACACTAACTTATCGGCCCAAAAGCACGCAGTCTCATAATCTTGCTGAAAGAATAACCAAACAATAAAAACATCAGGTAATTTATCCAAAATCCACTAACACTGATTCAAAATATGTAGCACCATTGTAATAATAATAATAAAACATGTATGTAGCGTCTCCTAGTATTTAGGAGTCTTAACTGGAAACCTTATGCACCAAATCATAAAACCATGCAGTATCGCACCTTTTCAATATAGCTATGAACCATTCCTCTGTAAAATTCATTACTATTATTCGAATTTCTCGAGCTTCTTCCACCATTGCTTCCGGCCATCGTCATTGCTGGCCGAAAGAGTAGCCTCCAAATTTACTAAAAACTTGACAGGCGCCCAGTCAACAATCGTACAGGTATCTACAATATAAAATGAGACCTCCACTTCAAGTACTGTACAAGAAGAGCCAATCAGCAAATACACCGATACTAGTAACGGCAACAGCAGTAACTGCACAGCTGATTATCAGCTGAAGTTCAACATTTCAATAATCTTGCTTCTTACCAAACTAGCTGCAAACCGGTTCAAGCTTCTCCTGCTCCTGAATCATGACAAGGAAAAGAAAGAAAATTTGATCAAATAACTTGGAACAAAAAATAAATAAATTCTACATCTTCAAGTTCAAAATACAAATGTTTCGCTTTGTAATGAATTCAAATGACATGCTTTGAAGAAATGTGGAATGTACCTGCTCCTGTTCCTTTCACTCTAAAACCTTCAAAAGATACAAGTCACGAAGTCACAACTGTCACAAGTCACAGGACCCACTTTGGCTAATCCACACAATTCATGCAAATTTCATCACATCAAAATAGTTCTCTCTTTTCAAAGATTCCGTTCTCGTTTTCTGGTGTAAATGTAAAGGTTCAAAGTAAACTGAGAGAATAGACACGCAAGTAAGTGAATTGTGGATTCTTTCTGTCAGCAGAGAAGTCAGAAACGAAAACAAAATCACGAAAAGAAGTGTATCGGTTCTCATTTTCCAGAGCGCCGTTTACCGCTTTGCTTTGCAGACCTGTTTCATTCTCAATGCACACGCTTTTACACATGAGCTATGAGATGAGACAAAATGCAAAATAATGTATGCATCTAGCACACCGACTTATGGAAAAGCTTTGTTCACTCGAGCTTTCCTTTTTGTTTGCTCTAGAGCTATCTCCTGCAGCTTCTTCTCTCTTCTCCACTTCGATGCCTTGCCTTTTCGTGGCCTTCGTAATCCAAGTGTTCATTTGGCAGATTCAATTTATACGGAATCTGTCGGTCAGTCTGTCTTGTCAACCTGTTAGTCGTCTCGTAACCGTGAACCTAAGGTCAAGTCTCAGCTTTATCCATCGCGTTCAACTTTTCTCAGAAACCTTATAGCGTTTCGCTAATTGTTTTTAGTTTCATTGACAAACATAATTACAAGAAAGGAGGTGTGTGAAGGTGAGCAAATGGTTGTTTGTTGAAAAAGTTAGTGAAAGAAAGCCTTGATTTGATGGTTTGGTTGTATTTTATTATGTATTTTTTCTTTAGAGTTCAAAAGCATTGCTTCCAGCTGGACGAATGGGAATTCGTGGAGCTCTAGGGATTCGGGACTGGTGACAATTAATGGTCATTGATAGGTCAATTTGATTTGAAGGAAACAGGAATATTGGAGCTGGAAAGCATCTTCGTCACTTCTGCACAAAGTACCCCATAATCTCTTTTTCGAAATGGCTTCGTCATTAGATGATGGACGCATGAAAAAGCCGGAAGCAAAGTTGGAGGATCAGTCGTTTTGCTTGATCGTCAAGTATCCTGCGGAACAAGTGAAATTCGTTGAAAATGGGTTAGGGTGCACCCGATGCTCTGAAATCCCAAATCCAAACTACTACATGGTGTGCAGAGAAAACGGTCACATAATGTGCGGAAGATGTGCTTGGATAAAGTCTATGGACCAAGACTCAACTCGGGTGGCTACCTGTTGCAATCCTGAGAATTTAATGAAAGGGAGTGTCAAAGTATTGGATGAATTTGTCCGTAAGGCACGCTGGCAGTGTCTGTATGAAGAAAAGGGCTGTGACAACTATCTCACAGGACAAGAGTGGCTAACTCATGTAACTACTTGCGAGTACAGGTGAGAATCAGCAAAATGTCATTACTAATTATACGTGTCGATCTCGAAATTGAAACGGCTATGAATAAAAATTAATAAGACATACATAAGTAGGTGAATTTTTGCACAAGTTGCTTAATTTTCAATTTCAGATTCTCTGAAAAGTGTTGCTCCTATGGCTGTTCAACTGCGTTGACTGGAATAGACACGACAGTGGAACACTTTAAAAGTGATCATGGCGCAAAGGAATTTACCCTTAAAACTTCGACTCTACTATTGAAAATACCTTACGAGGAGGGTGGTAAGCTGTCATCTAAACGTTTTATCCAAAAGTCCCTCTATGCGTGACGGAGATATTGATTTTTATGGTTCATTTGTAAAATTTTAGAATTTCGTCGATTGGGAATTCTGAAGGCAGCCGATGAGTCGTATCTTTTGTGCCAAGAATGTTTTGAAAACGAACTGCATATCTGGATGTGGGATCTTCAAACCCTGGAACCAATTATATGGAGAGAAGAGAAGCGATATCGCGTAACGCTGCTGCCTGGAGAGGGTAGCGATGGCTCGGTGAGTACTTTTCGATTTAACTGTCATTTACATAGCATAAGAAAAATAAATTCACGAATCCCACGAATAATGTATCAAACAAATCCCAAAACAACAACTGGTTTTCTATTATAATAGCTATCTTATGAAGGGCGATTTCATCACATCTCAACACCCTGTGAAAATGTCGTTGAATCGGGCCGTTGTTTCTCCATTCCTATACCACGTCTAAAGAAGAATTTTCTTCGAAAATTTGCCAGTGTGAGCAGTCCCATTTTTTCCATCGAAGTAACTATATTATTGTCAGCAAAAGCTGTTCCTGCCAGAGCTCAAGGAAAAAATCAAAACGATCATTTAAAAACTGGCATTGAAAGGGGTTTGTTGTTGTAATGAGATGATTTGTAAAATTGTTGAAAGGAGAGATTTACTAAGCGAAAGGTTTTTTTTTGCATTCCCTAATGGTTTGGTAGAAGTAGTTAGCTATAAAATGTTTGCGTTTTTTATTTGAAGTTTTAGTCCTATATCTAAAACAATGAAAAGCATTATATTTGTAACGAATTACGACGACAATAACTACAGCTATATGTAGACTATTATACTAATGAAAATAATTATAGATTAGTTTGATTATAATTTAATCAATCCCATAGAGTTAGTTTTACAATCTTTTCCTGCTGATTTTGCATGAAATGTTTTAGAAATCTGCTTTGGTTTCTTCTAGCTAAGTTATTGATGTTATTTATATTTGATATAGTTTCGCATAATATATTTTTTGTTAACTTTGAATTTGTATATTTCTACTTCCATGTCATGTCATGTTTGTAGTGCACACTTTGTACCATGAAATCATAAAATCTGACCGTCGATCATCGTTTGGTGGTTACTGTTCTATTTACAGAACATTTCAAGGTTCTTTCTAAATGTATGAAAAATGTTCGGTATTATTTTACATTTGTTGTTAATTATTTATTTTATTCTTAAAGTTACGTTCCCAATGAATGACACATACACATCCATTTTTCCTTTCTGTAATCATTTAAAGCTTTAATGGTAGTAATTTAATTGAATTTATTCTTGACCATGCTGTATTATTATTAGAAGACTGTAAATAAAATTTTAAGGATGTGGCCCTGACTTTAAGCGTGCTTTTTGCGTTTAAAGTTAAAAATATATTTCAATTCACTATGCATAGATTTTATGCATTCGTTCAAAAATTTTGATTCGTTTGCGCTCGCATACATCGTGGTTTCCGTTTCCTGCCTTCACCAAAAATAATATGAAACACTAATTAGAGGCAAACGTTCAATAGTTCCGTTCGTAATCATTATTCATCTAATTTTTGAATCGTAATATATTTTTAGTGTAACAAGTTAATAATTTCAGTTTGAGTTTCAACTCAGGCCTTATAGTTTTCTTTCCTTTGGAGCCTTTGTCTTCAAGTTGGTTAGTAGGTCTCATTTGACGACAATTAAAATGGATCGTCAAAAGCAACGGGAGTTTATCTACCTTTTCGAGAGGGTAGGTGAGCCCCTATACTTCAGTCCTCGAGGGCGTGACAAGAATTTGGTAATGTACAATGTTCCAACAAGCTCAATATCATGCGAAGAGATACGAGATGCATCGCAGGTCACGCGAAGCGCCTTTGCTAGCACATCTGGAATGCGAACAATAGCCGTGCAAGCTCCGAGTAGTACACCCGACCTTTCCAATGTTGCCCGGATGTGCCCCCGCTCTGCACTATACAATTACTTCAATCCACAGCACAGAGCCGCTGCAACAGAACTTCGACAATTGTTTTTGAGGCAAAAATCTCTAGACCAACTAATGTCGATGGCATCAGTGTGTCGAGACAGTCCAATGGTCAATTGTAAGTTGTGGATCAATTCCTTTGCTAGTGCCATGTTGTTTCATCCTCAAACAAAGAATTTCCAGTTACCTGCTGCTTGGGAAGTCATGCCAGACCAATTTTTCAGTTCGTTTACAATGCGGCAAGCGTTCCGGCAGGTAATTTTTTACTTTTAAAATTTAAGATAATTTCCAGAAGTTTAATTTATTCTTTTATTGCCCAAGTAAAATTGCCCTAACTAAAAACTGTAAAATGTCTATATTCCAGGCAGAGTTACCGGAACGAGACCGAGTACATACATAACATTACATTTGTTTTCTCTGTTTAATTTTTTATGATTGTTTTCATGAAAGTTCTTTGGTGTTTCTTGTGCTCTCTTCCAGGGAGTAATCGCAATCGAGAACCCCCAAACGGGTAGAAATGTGAATCCCGAGAACCGACTGGCCTACTTCAGGGAAGATATTGGAATAAATTCTCATCATTGGCATTGGCATTTGATTTACCGCCTGGAAGATGAAGCTTTAACAGGACGTAGGAAAGGAGAGCTGTTTTATTATATGCATCACGCCATGATAGCAAGGTTCATGAATAATCCATCAATCCAAACAATCTTTATAATGTTTGAATTTGAAGTACAAATCATTGACATCACATAAGTGATTTATGAATTTATGAAAAACTTTGAAGGTACGATTGTGAGCGTCTGGCGAATAATCTTCCTCGAGTTCGCCCTTTGATGATTGATGATAATCCAGTGATCAAAGAAGGCTACTTCTCCAAGTTGCTTGATACGAACTCGGGCCAAAACTGGGGAACTAGGCAAAATGATTCGAAAATGGTGAGCATAAATAGAGCTGATGACTCATCCCTTCCCGTGTCCTTTCGAACACTGACTCTGGAACAAATGCGTAAATGGAGGGATCGTGTGATGGAAGCGATCGACACAGGCATGGTCATTGCTACTGTGAGTAAATACTCGTGTATATTTGGAACACGATTGAGTATCATTATCCTTGCGTTCGTTCGTACTTACATATTATGATATTTTAATGTTCAGGGAAATAGGAGAATACCTTTGACGATTGATATGCTTGGTGACATGGTAGAGGCATCATCACTGTCACCAAATCCGCAATTTTATGGACCTGATGGCGTCCATAATGTCGGGCATGTTTTGATTGCGTACTCTCACGACCCTGAGTACAAACATTTTGTAAGCCGAAAAACATATATCATAATAAATAATAACCTACATTTACACACCTACATGAACCCTTCCACTAACCTTGGATCGTGATAAATTTAGGAAAATGGAGGACCGATGTCTGACACAACTAGTGCCATGCGAGATCCCATCTTTTACCGATGGCACAAATATATTGATGTCCTCTTTGACACGTTCAAGCAAACATTGCAGCCTTACCAAGATACTGGGGTATACTGAGATCCGGAAATTTTTGAAAATATATTAATTTGAATGTTATTATTTAACAAACAAAATAGTGCATTTTCAATGCTATAAGTAGCACATATTTCTTTATTTTATAATTAGGGCGAATTTCCTCTTTCATGGTCTAACATTCAAGTGACCAACATATCCGTGCAGTCAACCACATTTGGTTCTCAGTTAAATATTTTGAGAACATATTTCATGAGAAGTCACGCAGACTTGTCCAGGGGTCTGGATTTCTTGAGGACGGATCAAAACCGGCTTGGGCCAATTTGGCTGAGATTTACTCATTTAAACCACGACCCATTTAACTATACAATTACGGTAATTTTATTTTAGGCCAAATTTTAACTATACTGTTTTATGACTGATGAAAAATGGCTGCTCTATTATTTTTAAGGTGCGCAACAATGCAAACGCACGTGTTCGAGCTACCGTTCGAATTTTCATTGCTCCCAGACTTAATGAGCATGGAGAACAGTTTATCATGACGCAACAGAGAAAATTATTCATCGAAATGGACAAATTTGTTCACCAATGTACGTATAAAAATATTTGATGATAATAAATAGGAAAATACTCATGCAAAAACTTGATAGTAGGAAAAAAATATGTTTATAAAACTCTTTGTCTTGTAGTAAATCCTGGCGAGAACATAATAACCAGACGTTCCACGGATTCATCAGTGACAATACCTTGGGAGCAAACGTTTCGTGATTTGGAAAGGGATTCTGAGCTTCCAACACAAGAGCAATCGATTTGTGGCTGTGGGTGGCCACAGCATATGCTTCTCCCAAGAGGAACTGCTTCAGGACAAATATATGACTTGGTGGTGTTCCTTACAAACGCTGAGGAAGACGCTGTAGCGGGAGCCAGTACACCTGGCCGTGTCTCACAAGGTGGTAATAACCCTTCTACATGTCGGGAATCATTGAGTTTCTGTGGAAGATTGGGTCAACCGTATCCGGATAGTAAGCCAATGGGTTACCCATTTGACCGGAACCCATATTCGATTCAGAATCCAAGCGATCCTCGAGGACCTCAGATTCCCGTGCAAACGATAGAAGAATATGTCAGTCGCATACCAAATATGTCAACGATTCAGGTAATTCAGAGTTAATGCTTTTAGCTTCAACTTGTTTTTAGACCCCGTAATGGAACTTGATGTTGTAATATTTTAGATTCGAATCGTTCATGATCCAACTCGCGTGGTTGTCCGAGAAGATGGGGGACCAACTGGGCGTCGGGAAATCAGTGGTGACCCTTCAGTTAACTCCACAAGACCCATTTGTCTTGACCAGGGACAAATGCCTAGTAGGGGTGGAAGGAACTCAAGCTCAAGTTCATCCAATACCACAAGACATGGCTCCACATCCCCTTCCGAGAGTAAAGGATCTACTTCTCCTGATAGATCATCCCCTCAACCTCCTAGACCAGGATGGACAATTCCTTCCTCATCCGGACATCCCCAAACATCTTGGTCTGGTAATCCGTGGTATCGTCAGGGTCCAAGGTCACGTTCACGATCGCGCCCTTCGTCACCACAATCTCGGACAAGACCAGGGTCACCCAACTGGGGATTTGGCGGTTGATTGAATAAATTCAATCTCAGCATCTTTCGTGCACACAGCACATAACCTACTTGTATGGAGGTTTTGCGAATGCGAAGCCTCATGAATTTTCCTTAGTTTGCTTTGCATGCCTATTTTGATAACAAATAATATAAATATGAAATATTTGTCGTGTTTGATGTCGTGGTAGACCACAGTATTTGTGGCTCATTGAATTGAAAAATTTATCTGTTAGCTCTTCATTTTAAAATAGTTTGTATTTAAAAAATTTAACTCACTACACACAGTACCTTCGCGCATGTATTTTTGGCGATTTTTGCAGACCGCAAAATAAAGCTGTACACATAAAGCAATTACTATTATAAAATATTCAAATATTGCTTTTGATTTCATGATACAGTCTGACTAATGTCCGGTTTTCACGCATTTGCTTCCATGTAATACACGCATGCAAACAAGTGATTGACAATTTCCTACCATCATTTCTAACTCCGCGTCAGTAGCGTATTTTGTAAGTAGCAAAGAGAAGAGTTGTCACGCACTCAATTACGAACAAGAGTAAAATTAAAAGCTGTATTAGTTTCAAGTTTTGCATACACGAGTGATTAATCTAATAATAATACGTCCTGAGCTGATACGATAAGCAATGTGCACGTGTGACAGTCTCTATTAGTCATACATTATTTTTTCATTCTTGTCAATACGAATTTGTACAAATGCAGCACACACACAGGTTCATATATGTTAAATATTCAGTACATTATTGTCTATAGCTGTAAACTCCATATTTATGTATGTATTTATTTATGTATATCACATATAACGTAATTGTTTTTTAATTACTCTTCAAGGAAAAGGTGAGCGAGTGGAGGCTTAAGGGATTAAACATGCTATTATGTGAGCGCCAATTTGCTAAAATGATGCTTACCACAAGCTGGTTTGCAAATTAAACCAAGAAGACAATGCCACCAATGAATAATATTTGTATGCATGACCTCTTGTCACATAAACTTTTAATTTCTTTGCGTTCTTCCTCCTGAACAGTGTATCTTGCTGAGATTTTTATGTACTTTTCTCATAGTTTTTAAAACTTTGTAATGACTTTACAATGATGTTACTATTACCCATACAACTATGAAAGAGACACTGCTGATGACTCACAACGCATTAATAAAAGACCTTCAAATGCCATCATTATGATTTTGTAAACTCTAAAAAACCATTAATTTATAGCTTCCATGTTGCGGCTCAAGACAGACATGAAATTTCAAAGAAAATGAAAAACAGAAGTGACCAGAAACAAACGATAATCTTTTGTTTAATAACTGCTTGGCTAAAAATATCCAAAATGATAATCTTTATTTTCAACAGAGACAAAAAGCCACATCATCTACTATTATGCCATCATATTGAACAATCAGCGTCAGAAATCAGAGAGAACAATGCCGAGAGATCGTGATTGTGCTAATGGTTACATTTACATGATGATGACCACTGCAAGTTGCTGCTCTGCTTCAGTTCATTTTTTCTTGTAAGTAATTCAGTAAAACTTTTCCATTTCTTTTTGTTCTCATGTTCCACTCTATAATTTCAACTTGCCTGTGAGTGTGAGTTATTTATCGGTACATCCTCCTTTCAATATTAGAATCCTATACCACAAAAAATGACATGTCCGAGGTTCGGGTTTCATTTTATTACAGTGTGTGCAATGTGTAACCTTCAAAAAACGAAACGTTTATAAACTTCAATGAATTCTCAGTGTTTATATTTGATTGCGATGTTTGATCATCAACTTGAGCGTGGAATACAGATTTGTGCTTTTATGCATGCATGTACTTTTTTGAGTACATAACTTTTAATCTTGAAATCTTTTTTTTTTGCATCCCTCCCTAACACTTGACTCGACAATAATCAAAAGCTACAGTACCTAACAATCATGATCATGACCAACATCAAAATTGCACTTTTTGTTTTTTGGGTTTGACTCATCTTCATTTTCATCTCCAATGCATCTCTGCCAGTATTAAACTTAATATCATTCTTGGCTTCTCTTCAGAATTCCAAAAGTAAACTCAGGTAAATCCACTTTTTGTGATTTCTGAGCTAGCAACAGCATCAAGTCATCTAACATGTGGCCCATGTCATGTCATGTTATAAATAATCTCTGTACATGGACATTTTTTGTGCCTTTTATCCTCCTTAGTGTAACTATATATAAGTGCCTAATTTCTGTGGAACTCATGCCTTCCATTTCCATATAAGATGTGATACTGTTGGTCACTCAGGTATCTAAAATCTACGCCTTTGCTGGATGGATATTATTTGAGAGAGTTTCTGGACATTTAGGTATAGAGTATGCATTTGTCCATTGTAATGCTTATAAATTAAAAGCTTACCTGTTATTACTGCGATGCTAATAATATGCTTTCAGTCCTGAACTATGTGTGCATACTTAGAGGTTTCTATAAAATCGTGAATAAGCTAGAGGGTAGAGTAGCGCTTCTAGCGAGTAGGCTCATCTTCCTTTTCACTTTTTTTGCTGCTACTCCCAAACAGCAAATCCCATGCAAAATTACTTTATTAAGCAAACATCACCACTTATGAATTTCGCTAATTTATTTCTACTACTGGCGTTTGCTGCTGTAACTTTGGTGTGGTATTTGTTGATGTTTTCAATGGAATGCAGAAATATTTGAATGCATGAGAAAAGAATTTCTAATGTTAGCTTTGCCACAAACTCACCTTTTGTTTATTACTTGCTAAATGAATTGTTATACTAAATATGAAGATGCACCTTGAAAAAAATAAACTGAGCGTTTTGTTGAAATAGATTAAGAGCTAGTTCCAGCCGGATAAACATTTTTTCCAAATGACGAACATCACCAAAGACTACGTGGATAGCCTTTTTTGTTATGTGCAAAATGCAAGCTATATATTACGTTGCAAAAATATAACAAGATTGATGCTTAAAGCTACCAGTCAATTCCTAAAGATTCTAAAGTCTCATCATTATGACCACCAGTATTGCGATATCCTAAAATGTTTGTCTTTGCCGTGACTTTGAAAACGTAATGATAAAGGATGCGAGATTCCAAGCGTCTTTTAGCAAGAAATATATTTTTCTTACCAAGTTTTATAGTTGTCCATATTATATCCATGTAAAATATGTTCAAATTACAAAAGCGTGGTATTCAGCGTCATCAAGAACATAGCACTGTTGTCGGTCGGTAGATTTACCGACTGCAAAAGAAAAGAAGGGATTACCTGAGTGAGTGAATCGAACAATAATGAATTGAAGATACGCTGCAAATCTTAGTTTTAGTTTATCAAGCGTGTAAAGCGTTTTTGTGTGGGCATAGGGTACAGTCGGGTGTTTGTGAGATTTTTTATCTAAAAATGATTCGCTAAACCAGTTCTCCGCAGGAACTCACCTCAGAAGGAACTACTGATCTAGTGATGACTAATATATACTAATACCGTGATTATAAAACGGATAGATACAATATTATGCAATAAAGTGGGCTATAATATTATCGTGCATATCGAATATTATTGGGGATAAAAAATACAGGTAAAACCTCGATTTTATTGTGGTACTGGCAGTGTGGTAGCTACTGGCTGTGGAACACAAACACTATACCCTCTGGAAAAGGAGAGGTGCAGAAATTGCATAGGTAGTGAGTGACAAGCATACTAATTCACAACAATCACCTTCTGGACACCAGTAGTGGAAAGTGAATACGTTCGGAAGGAAGGCTGCAGCAGGCATATCCGACGACGCATTGTTTCTACCGATTTATCATGCAAAGGGCCATATTAGTACTGTTTTTGGTTAGTATATAAAAATAGCATAAATGTTTCTTATATTAGTTGTGCATGCAATTAGTGAACTAAATTATAATTAAATTCTTTGGTTGATTTAAAAATTTATAGGTGGCAGGATTTGCGAATTCTGCCATTTTAGACAGCAGCAAGTCCCCACAGTCGAAGAACACCGACTGGGACGATGAAGATTCGATGACTTTGGCGTCCACGCCAACACCCAAAATCAATCTTACTTCAAACGATGCGACGACCATTCCTTCCTCGTCTGAAGACCTAGTTCCAGAAGAGCAACAAAGACCACGCTTCATCTCACTAATCCCCGCTGGAACTCATGATGTAAATGCACACTCAAAATCCGATCAGGAAGGCCAAGACCAAGTAAAATACAGGATTTATCTCAATCCAACAACTACAGATCCCACTACTGAGTCTGAGCAAGATGATTCCTCAGCAAGCTCTACTACTCCGAGCTCTTCTTCCGAAGAAGAGGAAGACCTTCGTGACTCCGAATCTTCTGACCAGTCAACCACAGAAGGTTCCCAGATCAAGCACATCCAATTGGGTAAAATCCCTTTAACATACGAGGTCATTCCATTGTTGCCCCCGAGGGAAGAGAAGCAACAGCTCCTGGGGCGAGAAGATACCACACCTATTGGCTTCTACCCCCCTGAAGCATCTATGATGGATAAAGCAAAATATTTGCAAAGGGAGCAACAGCAACAGCAAACTCAGCATTCTGAAGAGGAAGACTCCACTGAAATAATTACAGGTAGACCGGTTGTGGATCTTAAAGAACTTCCTCCAATGCCATTGACCTATATGGTTCCACCACAACAAGACGACGAAGGAGTAGATTACTGGCATCAGTATCCTCAACCCTCTACGACATTAAATTTGAGAAATCTCGAATCGCCCCAAACAACAACTATAAACCCCCTCCTCGAAAGAATCAACGATTTCCTCCAAAAAGCCAAGCGCCATTCTCTGGAAATAGAAACTACCACAGGAAACGACAATGAAAGTACTACATCAAGTACTACTACCACCACCGCCGAGGAAGATACAAATAATACTGAAAAGATGGAAACAACTACATCTGCCGAACAAGGAGAAATTGCGAGCACCGAGGGGGATAAAGACAACCAGGACAATGTCAGCACCACCGACCCCCTCACTCCAATTTCAGACGCCCCTGAAGACAGTAACGGAGATTTAAACCCTTCATCCCCAGCACCAATTCCAGAGGAGCCCACTGAAGAAATCTACACAACCAGAGGGCCAACTATTTTATATCCCCGTCCAAATATTCCAGAAATTCAAGATACTTCTCCAGAATTCCAACCTATTCTTCCCTACCCCTCCTCATCTTCCCCCTTACCACCACCACTAAATAGCATCAACATCCATCCAGCTTCTATGGACCAATACTATTCTGACTACAGCAACATCAACAACAATGTTCCAGTAGTTCCCCAACAGCAGCCAATAAACCCGTACAGTAATTATTACACAGATTCCAATCCTGCGTCAATCCTCCGACGAAGAATGATGATATCATCATTGCTCAACAACATCCAACAGCCAATAACGACAACAACAACCACTCTCCCACCTCCTCCTTCTCGACCAGTTTATATCTCACCAGAATCATATTGGCCCCGTAAATATTTAAATAATGGTGGTCTCATGGGTAGCCGAACTAGTACTGGCTACAATAACAACTATTATACACCCAATTCAAATTATAACAATAATGCTAACAATAATTATAACACATACAATACTTACGATCCATACATGACTTCATCGCCATCCGGAGGGGGATATAACAATGACTTTGGACAATATTACCTCAGGCCACAGAGACAAAGTCCTGGCTATTCTTTCCCAACTACATCTACTTCCATTCCACTCGGCGAAGCATTGAATAGCATTCTTTCGTCTACATCTGAGGAGCCTTCCTATCCTTCATCGTATGGACCACCGAGCCTTAATGACTTTTCTTCCTTTGAAAATCCATACTACTCAAGGAGTAGCATCGGTGGTGGCAGTAACTACTATTCATACCCATCAGCAACGACCCAAGCTCCATCCCCATACGTTATGAATTATCGTCCTATGATTCCGTACAGACGCTCCTATCCCATTACTTCATCAGATCTGGTTAATGAACTAATGATGTATGCGCCATTGTATCCGTATGAGCAATACAGAAGAATTCAACTTCAACAACCCAACTATTACTGAACTAATTTTAATTAGATTTTAATTGTGTAGGTTTTGAGAACCATAGACTTGCAGATCGTTTTGTAAAATTTCATAAAACAGAAAATAGAGAAGTAAGTGATTTCGTTATCGTCTCAGTGCTGGAATGGCTGAGTGTGTAAGTGGCAATTTAGAAAAATGCAAATAAATATTGTCAACTAGAAAAATCGTGTCTATAAAAAATTTGTGTACTTCAATAAAACTATAGGTTTTACATAATCATCATAATAAATCTTTTCAAGCACATATCTTGTGTACTTTCTTGTTACGCTACTTTAAATCGGATTCGTTATTCTTTAGTTGACTAAATGTAAAAAAATACCAATATTGTTTCCTTTCTGTGTCAAAATGTTCAAAAAATAATAAAAAGTTAATGAAAATGCATAATGTTCCCTTCATCCCCTGTTTACTCTTGCATCAGGCATCAACTCCAGCATATTGCATGTCCTAAAGCACGAATTCCACTAAATTGTCTAATGAATTAACTGAAAACTTGCAACATGAACCAAGCCTACAATAGATTCATACATTCATATTCAATGAATCATTATCTAAAAAATCGTTCTAAAACTAAAACTTGTTCCAATCGAACAAACTGCCCAAGTCCACCGCATAAGACATGGACTTGATGGTAGGGTATTTTGGGACTCACAGATTACTATGCAGTAAATCTGCTAATTCAATTACTTTTGGTGGTAATTGATTAGTAAATAATATGATTGACCGCTCGAAATAGAATTATGGAATATTGACGTAACGTGTGTGTGTTTCTTTTCGTTCACTTTTCATCCTTCCATTTACATCCTGGAACTTTGTTTGTGACTTGTGACTCCATTTCGCAGTAATCAAATGTGGAAAACATATTGTTTGCTGGATTATCGCATCTAATTTGCATCTTTGTCTTTGGTTTCTTACAGAATACTATTGTACAAGAACACGGAATGCTTTTCCAAGAAAATAATTTCATGATTCATGAATAAAAATATATATGTATGTTGGTAGCACGGGATAGTGAAATGAGTCAGGAAAATGTTAGGAAATTAACATTAATTTTTAGAGTTAAACAAACCGATAACGAAATGGAATTTTTTCTTCATATCATTAATAGTTTAAATGAATAATTAAACCATGTTTGCAAACTATGTGACTACCTGGCACTAATTGAAAACGAAATCGGGGTTTCAGTTAAAAAGTTGAAACAAACAACCTTGACTCTTGGTTTTCATTTGAATAATGTTCAACACATGCGAGCAATGACATAATATGTTACATTTGCCATTATTGGCTCCCAGATTGAAATATTTAAAGAAACTGCACATAAGAGAAAAGACGAACAGTTTACTTTGTCAGCTCATCACTCATTATTTTACAGCTCCATCAAAATTATCAAAGAATCTTCTAAATCATGAGGAATTTAAATGTAATTTTCATTGAAAAAATAGCAGTTTTTGAATTCATGCTATAAGAATGCAATTTTTTATTTATTTTTTGTGTTGTAGGTACTACTTTGTGGAAGCGTTTGGCTGTTGTTCCTAATTTCAGTGATAAGCATCACGCCATCTTTTGCTGATTCAAGGATGCGTAAGCGTTACTCAACTCACAAATTAATATTCCTTTTACAAACAAAATTTAACCAAAAAATCTTTGAATTTTAGGCTACGACCGAGGCTACGGCGGAGGCTACGGCGGTGGTTGGGGAGGCGGTTATGGAGGTGGTTGGGGTGGAGGGTACGGTGGCGGTTATCGACCATACAGACCACCCTATGGGGGCTATGGATTTTATGGACCCCCACGACCATACGGACGCGGAATGACCATTGTGGTTGGATAACTTTACAAGAATTTACTGCTCGCAAACTACTGCTACTTAAATGACAATATCTTAACTCGGAAACAAGCTGTGCATTTTTGTAATTTTATTAAATAACCAATGTTAACGTGACAAGCCTACAATTAAAAACGGAGCCGATATTTTATTTACTACTTATAGCAGTTGCACTTGTATTCGCTTCTTCATTAGTAATATTTGATGGAGTTATAGTCATGTGGTCTTTCTCCAATTTCAAAAGAAGTCTTCTTGTCTCGTGAATGTCATCGTCGACAGAGCTCGATAAACCGACGGATTCCTCATCTGCTCTTATCTCCTGTAAAGTTTCCAGTTTTAACTTCAAAAACGGAACCTTCTCTGATTCTAACTGCTCTTTATATTCTGCCATCTTTTTGTCTCGGAGCTCGTTACAGAACAGGTTGACTAACACGTTAATTGATGCCTTCCTTTCAATACGTGTATACCTGCACAACAAATCATATTTTTTCAAATTAACCTGCCATAATATTTCATAAGTTTTTACTTGTACTTGTAATAAGATAAAGCTATTAATGAATACTTACGGTGGTCGTAACTTGTAAATTACTCCAACCATTTCGATGATCCATTCAAACCTCTTATAGTCCTGGTGCCGCATTTGATTGAGCCACTTTTTTCGTTTGTCAATCAATTCCTTCACGGTCACTCTCAAGTATCGAACCCGCCTCATCTCAGGAATTTCTCTGAATGTATCTTGAATGTTGCGAATTTTCCAAGTGCTCCATGTAACTGAAAAAATATGATTGCTTGCATTAATAATATGACTTTGTAAAGCCAATTAGTTTTTAAATAGCCTGTCCCTGATTTATGCATAATCTGGTTTGAGTATATAGTTGTGAAAGTATGTACGTGCCACGTATGAGCATTTGGGCATATTATTAAAATTTTTAGTGAGAGCGAGGGTCTTTTGGAGCCTTGTAATTTGAAATACCTTTAAATGAACAGAACGTGGGTACGTAAATCAGGGACCAGGGAATGAGAATGTACAAAAATCTATAGTAAGCGTATGGTCTTTAAACACATCTCACATACTGTACATATACAAACTCAAACATTTTGAAATAATATAATGAGCTCTTACCTTTAAAATCCAGACTTGAATTATCATATTTATGACGCCTTGTTTTTGCAAGTGCATCCTGCAGGATAACTTTAGTACCTTCCGAACGAGGTCCAAATTCCACGGTGAACACTTTCCGCTGCTCTTCCGGCAGTCTACATATGGATTTTAAAAACATTTAAAACGCATCAACCCTCAAATCTTAGCCTCGTTCTTTCTTGTCTGATTCATCATTCTTAAAGTCGGTAGTTTAAAAAAAGACTTACTGGTTGATAATGTCTGCGAAAGGTCGATATTGAAATTTTAACCATGTGGGATCAATAGGCTCTTGTCTCTTCAAGTCACACGATATCCTCGGATCCCAAGGGTAGAGCTTCTCGGGTCGTACAAACTTGATGACCTTGTGAAACTCGTGATTATCGATAGTTGCAACAACCCGCAGTTTATTCTGCCGTTCTACAAGAGGAGTCAAGTGGACAAATCGACGACAGTCGGTGAGAAGAATTCGTCTTGGAATCATTCTTACTTCACGTCTTACCGGTTACTTCTGACCTAACTGAGCTACTTAACATTAAAAGATCAATACAGCTTCAACTTTAACCCCCTCAGCTGTCAGCAGCTGACTGCTACCTTAAATCTCCACCTCAATTTGGATTCAAATAACTGTTCTTTAAAACTTTCATTTCTTCATGCAAAATCTAATGGGCTTGAACTGCTGCTTCTAATGTGCCATGAACAACACACTAGATCCACGATCCGGAAAGTTTTTAGTAAACAAACAACATACACTCTCTGGCAATCCATATGAGATGGAAATGGAAGGCTTCAATTTTGGGGCAACCAGAACCAAAGAACAGCCAGCCGATAAAAAATACACAATAATATGCACATACTTTTTACCACATTGCATTGCATAATCACGAACCATAGCATAGCACATGAACTGCACAACATGTTTTTTATGGATAAAGCCAATGTAATGCTGGTGGTTCATGTTCGTTTTTGTTCGTTGAGTTCCACTCCACAAGAAAGAGCTATTACGTTTTCCAGAGGCTCTCCTCCACATTCCCAAATTCCCATTGTGTGAGATTCATCTGAAAACACTTTCCAGCAAAGCCATTGACCATTGATGTGGAGGCGGAGGTGTGGAGTAGTGTGGAGTAATTCCTGTAAGAAATGTGCATACACAATATTACTTTTCTTGTATTACTTCTCGTATGATTTCAGCTGAATGATTTTAAATTTCTTACTTAACTTTCCACTTCCAGGCAAAACGTTTTGATGTGACGAGTGACGAGATTCTTTGACTAACATTCTTAGAGTACGTGTCATTGTTTCGTTGCAACTTTTTTATACCTTTTCTCACGTTGCGTGTGCTCCAAGTTAAGTTCCTGTCTCCCGTAATAAAAAAACGGCACAACTTGAAGGTTAGATAACAACACGGTAGACATACTACTTTTGGAGGTGACGGGAAGGTGGCCAGCTATATATAGAAGCTGCGAAGTAATCGGTGCAAACGTGGAAGAAGGACTTAGGCACTTGGAAAATACTCCGTACAGGTATTTACGCTAATGTTAAATTCAAGATTAAACAAAAATAATAATAAATATTTATCATTTACGGTATTTATTTACGATATTGATAAGCCAGGAATATTTAGAGAGTAGGAATGGGCTATATTATTTTTGGAAACTTTTACGGAAATAGAGTTATGTATTTTGTTTGGACCTTGTTTGTTAGATTGTGCCTCAGACAGAACTTTGGAGTCTAGAGAATATTTTTATCGCATTGCGTATCCCTGATAAGACGTGTAAATGGGAAGTGGGTGAAAGAATGGTGGACAATCCTTCTACGTCTTCAACAGACAGCTCTTCAACTTTATCCAAGATTAACTATGAGAACTGGTCAAAGGAGCAGTTGATTGAGAAGATACGGAAGCTCGAGTGTCACGTTTTCCAGTTACGGCATGTTATTGCAAAACGGCCTGACAGCAAACAGTGTTTCCAGGAACTCGAAGGGAAAAGAAAATACGAAGAAGACGAGGAAGGAAAGGATGACGGCATCTTTGATGCGAATGGTCGGAAGGCCAAGAAACCTAGGCCTTTCGACTTTTCTTTGTAAGTGAAAATTTAACAGTACTTCATCACTGTTTTTTGATTTCACGTGCATATAACAAGAGGTTCAAGTCTGAATTGGTTCTTTGGATAAGTGAATGTTACATTAGTTTGCAACTCAAGCGTTATGGGAGTGGGAGTTTGCTTGCATGGCAAATGGGAATAGCGACTTCATGTTAATTTTCGTGTGTTTTAGTGAATTTTTTATTTGCAAGTTTTAACTATATTTTTCTCAAGGCACGAGTCTCGACATGTGGCATTAAAATTTCTGTACTTGGGATGGGACTACCAGGGATTTGCCTGCCAAGAAGACACAAACGAAACGATTGAAACTCACCTGTTTAGAGCACTGACTGTTACAAGACTAATAGAAGACCGTTCCAAGTCCAATTATCATCGTTGTGGTAGAACTGATAAAGGTGTTTCCGCATTTCAGCAAGTGATATCATTAACTCTAAGGAGTAAAGTAGTTAATGGAAAAGAGACATTAGATTATTGCGGCCTGCTAAATCGTGTTCTTCCAAAAGAAATAAGGATGCTAGCTTGGGCGCCAGTGCGGCCAGATTTTTCGGCAAGATTTGATTGCAATCAGAGAACTTACAAATATTTTTTTCCACGCGGAGATTTGAATTTATCGGTAGGTCATTAAACAAACGCCCCCACTTTATGCAAACAATTTATTGTTCGATAATCCCACTACTTGTTGTTACTATAATATACTTTATCCGAGGTGCGTTTGCGTTTCTTTGTTTTAGAAGATGCAGACAGCTGCCAACTATCTAATTGGAGAACACGACTTTCGTAATCTATGTAAAATGGACAAAGACAAAACTACAATAAGACGCGTCATTAAAACTGAAATTAGATCTCCCAAGGCTGCCGAAGAATTGTCCCCGTTAGACATGTGCAAACTTGTCATTGTTGGCCAATCATTTGTATGGCATCAAATTCGTTGCATTGCGGCTGTGTTAATTCTAGTTGGAAAGGGTCTTGAAGAGCCTGAAATTGTACAAGAACTCCTCAATTTGGTCAAGAACCCTAGGTTAGAAAATTTTATGTTATAATCGTATAATTTCATCGTATACAATAATTGTGTATTTCCAAAACAAATTTTCAACTTTTACTCTTGGCCTTGGTCTTAACAGAAAACCACAGTACAGCATGGCCGTAGATTACCCCCTAGTTTTATATGATGTAAAGTATCCGGAAGAGGAAAACAATGCCCTTGTGTGGGAGTACCCTAAACATTCTTTGAATTTGGTCCTCAGTGATTTGCAAACTTTGTGGACAGAGCATTCAGTGAAGTAGGTTTCTTCAACGTTGAACATTTATATATTTACGTCTTGTCAACTTTACATACGACATTTATCGCTAATCTTCTGATTTCAAGGTCTGCTATGATTGCTGAAATGATGGAGGATGTAGAATCACATCTGGACACAGTTCCACTGGAACATCCCAACTGTTTACTGATGGGAACCAAACGAAAATCTTATCAGAAACTACTAGATAGGCCTAAATGTGGAAACTATGAGAAAAATTAGAATTAATAATTATGTTGAAAATAAGCAATCTTTGCCATTTTTGTATTAAAGCTAATGTTTCAAAACCCCTTACGATTACCTACGATATATGTATATAATATAACTTTTTACGCTTTGGCCAATAATCATTCATGAACCAATTCAGTACATTACACCTCATTTTGCACTGCTAAAATCCTGCAATTGCTCATACATTTGCTTTAATTATTATCTGAAGGCTTAAATATTTGTTCATCTTCTTTACAGTTATTCTTGTGGCTTTGCACTTCGTGATATTGAGAGTTTCAGCGTCTTTGGACGACTACATTGATTTTGGGGACATGGGAAATTATGACCACAGTGTTCAAAGAAATATAGATAAGAAGATGAGTGAGTTTGGTATGGTTCCTGACTCGTCCCGTCACTCGAGGTCACTAACGACCATGCAGCCGGATAACTCTGAGGCATGTGATCCTGGTTGCGTTCGCTCAATGGAGTATTTACAACGAATCGTGAAATCTCTTCTGAGACAAATGAATGTTCATGTTAGTTCACGATATAATGTGCTTTACTAACTAGTACTTTAATGATTCCAATAGCTTTGTTTAAAATAAATTATAAATTCTGTGAAATTTCAGTCTCATGTTTTTGGACCGGGAGAGGCAATCACGATAGACCTACAAGCAGAGTTGAAATATGACGACTATGTCACCCTCACAAAATTTATGAAGTCAACACAAAAGTCTGACGAGTATTTATATCGCATCGATAAAATTATGTCTAATTTAATACATGTTGTTGATCATTCTTCTTCGCGCTTCGACTTTTTAGAAAATATAATTCACTTACCAGCTTTTTATAGCTTAAAGGTGAGTTTCATAATATAGTTTTTAAACTACAAACTATGGAAAACTTTATTTTTTCTATCTTTGTAAGAAAAAGGAAGTAATTTTTATTTCATTACCTTTGCAGTTCTGGATAATTCTTCTTACGTCTATGGTTATCGGTTCTTTAATAGTTATGCTTTTCATTAAAGCATATTATACCCGTGCAGTGCATGTGCTAATACTTTACGGGTTTTTAATAATTTTCATCGTGAGCTGTGTCTGGAGTTTCTCAAGTTTATATGAGGTGAGTTGAGTGAGATCGACTATTAATTAATAAATTTATTTGAGTGGCTAAGCATTAATCAATGATGTACTCTTTGCTCATATTTAACTTACTCATATTATGATAATTCTTTTCAGGACAAAAAAGCCGAAATTCATGCACATATGGTTCAGTCAAACAGTTTGCCTCCAAAGGATTGTGATTACCACAACATGGGTGTTTGGGATAGTGTCATGTATTTTGTGCGTGTCAACATGTTTAAATGTAAGAACACCAATCATACAAAACATATATATTTGTTATCTTCATTCGTAATTGATATGTTTATTTTTAATTTACAGATAAGGATCAATGCAGTGAACACTATGCTACAACCATGACAGATCCATTTTGGAAGGTGAATCCTATGGAGGCCATTAGCACTTCGGTTGCGTTCTTTTTATTCAAGCCTTTGGGAATGATTGGGGAGTGCATGGGAAACTTCTATTCAAATTTCATTAAAAACGCTCCGTTCCTCATGAAGCCGGTTATGCTGGGCGTAGCACTACTGTTGACCGTCCTCTTTATCTATGGCCCATTCCGTATCGTCACCCCAATCCTAACCATTGAACCAGCTTATAGGCCACATTTTCCAGCGTTAGAGCGTCACCCCGTCCTTCAACAAGTGCATGCAATAGGACATGAGAGAGAGACACGAACTGAGATCATGGAACGGCCGGATGGCCCCGTAGTTAGAAGTATTAGAGATGCTACTACTGATATGGATGGCTTTCAAGATTATTTATCTAACGAGGGCACAGATGAACTAGAAATTATTGGCCCGTTTGCCAGATTTGTAAGAAATTTAATGAGACTACTTAGTCTTTTTCAGACAATAAATAATTGACTACAGAGAATTGTTAGAGTGAAGCAAAAATATTCAAAGTTTTGGCTGACAGAATTTTATTTATTCTACTCATAACTCTAGAATTTGGAGGAAAATAGAAGTAAGAATTCTGCTAGGGATTCCGTGCTGCCGTCTTCAGTAAAACCGCTTATAGCAAATCATGATAGCTTGAATATTTCTAGCAAGGATAAAGATTCCAAGGCCGTTGAAACCGCAGACTCAATAGTTTCTCCAGTAAAAATTGAGCCGACTGATCCCGGAAGTGATGAAAAAAGTGGAACTGGAGCTGGAAACAGCTCTAAAACGGATATGGCAAGCATCGTCGTCAAAAAAGAGTTCGTGGAGTGTGTCTCTTTACCCGACCCAAGTATTAAATTAATCAAAGAAGAATTGTTGAGGGACGCCCTTCGAGAAGACACAGAGAAACTGAACATTTCATCAGAAAATATTTTACCCTAAATCGCGAAAGTAGGCACTTGCCAAGCAGCACCCACCAATAATTATGTATATTTCGTTCTTTTGAATTGTGTTCATGGGCAATTTCCTGTGCACGGTGCTTTCCCTGCCATCAACATGGATCATATTATATTGTATTACAAACAAGTGTGTAATTGAATACTAAAATATTATTAAAAGATTGTTATTATTTTAAAAATACAGTGAAAAAGAGAAAGCCAAAAATGGAGAAATCCCTAAATGACTGTATGAGCATATATTTGTTAAGGTGGGTTTATACTACATGTTTTCATACTCATTTTTTCGTATTTTCCTATTCAGCTTCATATTTGGAGTGCATATACTTTGTTTTCATATTGATTTTCCTCTTCATACTTTTGAACTCTCAATTGCATTCATATTCATAATCATACTTTGCAGTTTATACTTTTTTTCGTATTCCCACTTGTTTTCATACTGGAAACTTTCGTATTTCCGAAGATGTATACACTTACTATTCATATTTGTATTTTGCTGAGCAAATACAAACATGAATGCGAAATCGAGAGTTGAAATTTTTCAACTTTGAGAATACGAAAGTGCAAAGAGAGCACGATGATGCATGCATGCAGCTACTGAATTCCAGCTGATTGCTGGACATGAACAATGAACACTCGCCGTTTGCAGCCTATTTGTTGGATACAACGGTTTCAAACATCAAATTATAATACGCCAATTATAAAAAGCATTATTTTTCTGATACATGAAATGTGGTAATCAATGATTTGCGCAAAGTGATAGCAATAAACAGTATTCAATTATCTCTTGCTGTTCATTGTTTACATTGCTTACCAACAGCCAGTAAATGGCTTCATGATTGCCGCAAGCACCACATTGCCCCGAGTTCGGACAAAAAATATTTCTAAGTGCAAATACAATACGAAGTATCAATCCAACTTTGTATTGTAGTTTTGATGTTTGAAATACAAAATCGGCAAGTACAAAGTTATGAATTGTAAGTATAAACACTAGCGCTTACAATTCAATACAAAATCAAAAAATGAATTCAAAACTGAAGAGGAATGCAATTTTTTAGTTTATAGTTTCGAAAATCGAAATTCAAAGAGGATAGTATGAATACTACAGGAAAAATACAAAAACAAGAATACTAAACTAGTATAAATCAACCTTTACACCGGCATATCTTAATTCAACGAGGAAAATTATTAATAAATTCGCAATTAAAAAAAAAAAATTGTTCGATTTTCATTTGCATGAAATGACATCATAGTAACGGCAATACTTTTTTGCGTGGAGGAGAAATCCTGGAGGAGGTGGTTTCTCTCTTCGCCCCAACTTCACAAACGGAAAACAAAAGTGATCCAAGTTCCAGTAGATAGAACACTGGACAGTTTTTCTCTTGTGCTTCTCATATTACCCCTTAAAATCTTGCAGGCTATCCTCCAGGACAGGACCTTCTGACCAATTAATGTCACTCAACTCAACCCCCTCACATCACTCATCCAGCAATTAATATAGCATGTATTTAATAATCCTCCGTTTCCAGTTATCAGTTAAGTTATTTTGAAATTTACATTTCACAGAATCACCAATTTAAATAGTTTCATACTTGTCCATAGATTATATCATTTATGAACTTTTTGTTGGAGGTTTTGACAGTTACATATCCTCCAAGTGCAAAGCAACTTGCTTGAATCCTTCAAAAAATTGTGGAAGTAAATGATGTGATCTCATATTCTACAAATTGACGCATTTAACAATGGATTTAATGGTTGTGGATTGCCACTGCCACCTATTTAAATGAGCACTTCGAATAGTTTGGTCAATGACCTATGGACACACCATATTGGTGTAAATAATATTGCATGCCTTTGTATTATCCTTCTCCCTTGCAGCGACCCCCCATATCCGCTTATTTCTGAGGTAGCGTTCCATCGACTTCCTTCGTACGCCCACATTGAAGTCCCTCAATTTGACTGGACAGTCTAAAGCGTTGGATGAGATGTGAAAAGGTTATAGGAAATGCCGCAAGCTTCAGCTTAGTTCAACGTTGGTGCTACTTTGTCTGGGGCGGATGGAGACTTTCAGTTTGTCTGAATAACTTTCACTTTTTCAAAATATTCATATCAATTTTTACAATTATGGTTAGGTATACCGTATTAGATCCAATTTAGTCAGGCTTTTGAGAACAATTAAAATGGATGATCTCATCGTAATTAATGGTGATTTTTTGTTCCAAGTCAATATTATTTTAGGAAACCCTGAAATCTCATTACATAACTAACTAATTATTTTCTTGAGGTGAGGTGAAATGAATCATGATCATATGAAGTAGCTTTCACTAATTTTAATTGATCTTCTATTTCATGTAATAAATAAATTAAGACTAATATAGTACATCGGTGCATTGAATGAATTAAGTAACCGAAATTACATTAAAAATTGCTTCACATTTAGTGCGTAGTGGATTCAAAATTATTTTACAGAATTAAATTTTTATTCTGAGAGCGAATTTTTAGATTGGTACAATCTGATAAATTTTAGTAAAAACGTGACTAGGTATCTATTTTATAACGACAGCTTGTTTGTAGGCTGACCGTTTTGAAGAAATGGAAGGGACCACCGCGAACTCCGTCCGTCCCATTGGATTGCCGTTAATTATGGGTTACGTAAAAACAAGATTCCAGAGCGATCATGGTCAAAGCCAGAACAATGGTCCATTTCAGATAATTGGGGGAGTTAGTAGTACCCATCCCAGTACCTGTGCCAGTCCCGCCAGTCCCGGGCCTAGTCACTCCGACGGCCTTGTAAATTGAGTCTGGAAACT
>JAQIXX010000995.1:0-41768 GCA_034700605.1 Willowsia nigromaculata
AACGGCTGAATCGAAGACGTCGTCTTTGAGATATTCGTTATCAAAGTTGACTCATCTTTTCTGGTACAACCTACGTACTTGATAAATATGTTGTTTCAATAAACACCAGCTACAAAATGCTGACGACTGTGTGTACAGTTTAAATCAGGCGTTTTTCCATTTTTATGATTTTTCAAAGTAGTCAGTCCATATTTGTTTAAAATTACGGGGTTTGGCTTTTCGAACGAGAACCTGGTGTCGAAGATTTCGTAGGCGGGCTCGTACCTTTGCCCGGAGGTGGTGTTTTCTTTTTTCCCCTCTTTCGTCCTTTCAATTTCTTTTTCCGCAGTTTTGCGACTTTGTACTTTCTCCAGGCCACCTGAATAAGATGACCAAATTATTTGCAAATTATGATATCAGATATAACTTTACATGAGAGAGGATTCGAGTGTTGAATGACCTGAATTTTCCTGGCCGCCCAGTTCTGTTTGATAGCTTCAGCTTTCTGCATGTTTTGTAGCAGTTGCTTCAGGCGTTTCATTGCCCTCATTTCATCGTATTTTTCCTCAATGTCCTTGAATTTGTTTTGAAGGCCTTCAATTGCTCGATTATTGGCAACTTCTTCCACACTCAACTCATCAATTTTAGCCTGATATTTTAGCATAGTGGAGTTGTACTCACGAATGATCGATTCCAAGCTAGCTTCCAAATAATGCCTCCGGGCTCGAAGGCTCTTCACAGATTGTCTGACAAAATATTCAGTTTGAGACATTGAGCCCCGTTGAACACCCAGCTCTTTCTTATAGCTGGCCAGTTCCTTTTCCCGACTCTTTGCAATCGATATTTCTGCTGCAACGTGGTTCTTGCTAATAATTGTCAGGACATAAATTGAAACAAATTCAATTCAAAGTATAATGCTTAATTTTCATAAAATATATCAACTGCAATATGCTTTAAAGTGTAAATTGATCACATTGAATTCCGAATCTCCTCACTCATTCGACGCCTCATGTCTTCCACTTCATTCCTCCATTCCAAAACCGATCCGTCTAAACGCTCATGTTGATCTCGTTGTTTGGCCATTGTGCGCATGAGTATTTTCTACATTTCATACAATATTTTCAAAATATTTTACTACTTCTTGGTGTTCTTTAAGACGGAACATGTATAAACCACAATATCAAATAGTATGCATACATTGAATTTGTCTTCTTCAATTGATAAAAGTTTAAGGTCTATTGTCATCCTGTTGAACCCTTGTAGTCCATGACCTTCAGGGCTTCTGCTCCTCTCAAACATTGACGAGACCATGGAGCGAAATAAAAGAAACGTGTGTGAAAAGTTTTGACAAATATCGTTAGTTTTATCCTCTTGCAGTTTTGGAGCATCTCGATAACTATCATCTTCCGTTTTTTCATTTAGTAGCCCAGTTATAGCTTCCAAATTATTAGCAGATATAAATCTTGAAAATTCTTCATATAATTCAACCATCTCCAAATCCATGAAATAATCCTACGGTTCCGGTTAAAATTATTATTAGTTTACAAAAAAATTACTTTAATGTATTTAGACATAAAATTGATGAAACCGACTTACACTATGTAACTGTGTGCATGAAGTGTCTGACAAAAATGATGAGGCATTTGAAAAGAAAATATTTCGAAATTTTTCTTGTACTTGGAGAGCACGCATTATGGTTTCGTCCCATTGTTGCTTCTGAAAGGGTTCTGCCAATTTAATATGATGTGGAGAATAACTTGTCGATTCTATAAAAAAATCATAGAACTCTGCATCTCCATACCAACATCGGTAATAAAATTCAAGTCCTAGTAACTCGAGAACGAGATACCTTCTTGTTCTTGAATAAAATTGATAACAGTTTTTTCATCATCCCAGAAGAGTGAATGCCAGGAACCTTCTGATATCAGTGGACTTGCTGCGGACTGATTCAAATCAACTCGCTTTTCAAAAGAATTTTCTTCCATCACTGACGAGAAAGAGGACATTTCCGGGCTACTAAGCATAAAATTGTTTGTTGCTGACTGTTCAGATGCTGGTGATGAAGGCATCATTAGAAATAAGATGTTCATGAGCGACTCCACATCCAGGTCCTTGAAGCAACGAATGACATGTTGTCTATATTTACTTTTCAGTGCCGCCTGTAGAAGGCCAACCACAGAGAAATTCGTTGTTGGATCAGTGATACTACTTCCGTCAGTAATGGCACGTCTACCAACACCAGTATTTAAGGTTAACAAGGACTTCCCCTTTTTTACGATTTCTTTAAGAAATTTTTGCTTTGCAGGGCTTTCTTTCAGTCTTAAAACCACAGCAGTCCTCATCTCAGCTCGGGTTAGAGCAACCATGTTGGAACCTTGCCCTTGGAACCCTGTCATCGGAACAGTGTAGCCCTTCAGCCTGTTATATTTCTGAGATAAATTCTTAAATGATTTTTTGTATTGAATATTAGTGGTTAAATTATGCTATGGGTTTGCATGTATGAAAATAATTCCTTGACTATCAAAGTAAGCAGCTCCACAACAATCCCAATTTACTTAAAAAATTCATGCTTATAAATTTAGACCAAACAAGCTACTTGAAAACATTAAATGCTTGAGAGGAAAGGACATTTTTAAAAATTCAGTTAAAAGCCCACTTACAGAAAGATGTGGTAGTTCTTTATCAATAACTACGTGGCTCGCTAAAGCTACTACTGTCTAGAATCTAAAATGTGCAACAGCAACAGTTATATGGCAAATATGTCATGTACAAATATAACTATCAATGGTGCATTGCAGCTGCCTTAACTTGCCAAGATAATGATATGCTCACACTCAAGAATACTCGAACCATGCACTTACATTTCAGTAAAAACAGAACGGGATAGAAACAACAAGCATGTTGACATTACTTTGCCGGAGCAACGTTTTTATTTATATAGATTGCACTTTCATTCTCCTCTCATTCATCGTTTTTCCTCCCAAAAAATTAAAAGTTTTCTATAATTTCCTTCTCATATATGTGGTTATACATAATGGGGGGATAGAAAGACATGCACTTTTTTCCACAAAGCCGTTTATTTTTCTAATGGGAAAATGGAAGAAGAGTGTGTAACCCAATCTCATTATGGTGAGATTTTTATGGTGATACCTTTTGACACGAAACGAGCTGTTCGAGAATCTCTACAGCTTTCCTGCCCAAAATGTTGCTCAGTTTTTTCAACCAGCAGTTCCGGCTGGAGCGAGGAGCAGAGAAATGGTGACAAAGCGTGCTGATCATTGACAACATTTCCATCTTTCTCTCTGCCACATCTATCGCCACCAAAATTGTTTGCTCTGTGAAAACCAAGACATTTCATGTTCAACTGCGCGTGAATGACAAGCATGCACCACCACGTTTTTATATAAATCGCTTTTAAATACCAATATGTACATGCATACATGCTCGTAAATCCAACTAAAAGACATCATTTTACCGTACAATATTACCTCACGTTAACACATTCATCTTTGCTTGTACTTTTATTAATAAGATGGATACGTTATATATATGCATACTTTATTTAAGAGGCTTCTTATTTTTATTACTACAACAGTGGCAATTAAAGGTGCAAAAAACATACCTCGTTGCAAAATGGAGTTTTTCACTTGTAACGCCATTTCTTTCAATGTTATATTCGTACAAGCAACTCTGCGAATTTACTCATGTCTGGAGACGGGTTTGTGGATTTTAGTATTTTAGTGATGCATGCACACGTTCACATTGTCAAACCAGAGCCTCATCTAGAAATACACAATTGTTTCCTGTCGCCTTTTCTTTGATGAAATTATGATGGTGTTGATGATGACATGACACTATTCGTGAACCCGGTAGTAGTTTCAGACGACTTGACTGAAAACACAAAAAAATGGCTTGAAAATTGCAAACAAGTCGCTAAAACTTATTCACAATATTGTAACATACAAACAAGAAGCTTGTATAAACAAATATGGTAAACAGTTAAAGTTGCCAAAACACTCAACCTATATTAAGCCCGAGTACGTAATAAAAGTAACGGACTCCCTTGGAGGCAGTTGTTATCCAAAAGAAAAGGATAAACTGATAGACAGTAGTAGGAGTTTTTATGTATTTTACTAGACGTCTTTCATAAGGTGAGGAATACACCTGTATAGGTAGTTTATCTAACTTCACATAAAATAACTCGCAAAATTATGAACCCAGCAACCGTATTGTCAGGCTAGTGTTTCTCACACTTTGGGTTGGTTGTTTGACAGCATACTTTTTATGAGTTTATATTCCTCTTGGAAACGGTGAATTTCTTCAATGCATGGCCTCTTCATTAACCCATTAATGTCCAAGAGGCGTCTTTGCATTTCGGTAGCAATTTTCGTTACTTTCTCAACTAAACTGTTGTTAAAAATCCAAACCAAAAGTCTATGGAAATGATTTATAATGGCTAAACGTATGTAAGTGCCGGACACATTTGAACATCTAGCTAGCACATTTGTGTTGTAATTATTGAACTAACCTCATACCATTCTACCAACAGCAGTAGAACAGGAACCATCCAGCACGAAAGTTTTACGAGCACAGAGTTAACTAAACCAACTCGAAAACACACAAAGTGATACCTTTTTGAAATACAGAACACTCATTTTGTTTATTGAAGACTCTAATGGCTTTGTATTTCCGGGTTTTCAGACTCGGGGTTGCAAAACTCATGATTTCAGGGCTCAAACGCTCAATACTACTTTGAAGACGCAAAGGGCTCGGGACGTATGGCTTCAGGACTCTTATCGCCACTGGATGAGACTTAACGAGTCGTTGTCTCCAGACTGGTACTCATGTTTGTTCAGACGTTAGTAAATGGAGGAATCATGACTCTTATCGACTACTCCTCCAAAACCAAAATATCGTAAAATCGCCCTCCCCCTCTTACGCGCCCCCTGTATTTGACATTTGACTGTAAGCATAAAAAACTATGTTAGCTACAGTAAACGAAAATATGTTAGTTAACATTGTTTGATTAAGTAGGTTAAGTTATGCTTTTGTGCTGAGGAGTACCTGTTCCACTTCTGTGAGTTATTTTAAATGAGGTTGGGGTGCTAGCCTAAAGATGTAGAATAAATGTTCCTTTTTCCATCATGTCCAGTATAGGTTATATTGGTAAGTACATGCATTCATGCATATAAATTACTTCAATGTACGTGTTTAGTCAATATAGTTCATTGATTTTTTGCTGTTACGTTGTCGGCGGCACGGTGGAGTGCCAAGGTAATAAGTCAATTAGCAGAGTAGTGTTTTATTTCGGTAAATGAACTCCAGCTTTACTATGCACTTCCGTCAGTGGAGGTGTTACTTTCCGATGAAAGATTTACAAGAACAGCATGCAGACTAAGGCAAACGAAAAAATGCTTGAAATTTAGTCTACTCATCAGAATGGAATTAGCATAAAAGGTTTAATTATATAGATACAGTTTAATTGCAATTTCAGATTCTGTTAAAATTTATCATTAAGATTTCACGACAATAGAAACGCTTAGGATTCATTAATAACCTCAACTTAACATGACTTAAATAAATTGCATAATTTGTTTTAAAAATGATTGATGTTGCTTTAGAAATTCAAATATTGTTTTGCTTTCATTTGATGCTTTCTTTTATGAATTTCTTTGTTTGAGTTTTTTTCGTATTTCATTGTTGTCTTCTCTGCGTGGGCTGTTTCTCAGGCAAAAAATTCTAAAATACACATCAAGCTTCAAGCTGTTCATCATAAAATAATACTGACACACCTTCGGTGTTATTTTTTCCACGAGGAGGAACCCATTTTTCAAAAAATGATAGCTTCTACGTTTTTCATCGTATGTAAATACTACATATATCGTAGCATTAACTAATGTATACGAGCAGGGTAAGCTCGTCCATATCTGAATCATTTGTGTTATTTGTAACGCCTATCCGCAACTTGTAAAGTAAGAAATTATGTCTTGTCACTTTTTATTTGTTTTTACTTTTCCTTCCTTGGCTGAGTTTTCAAGCAGGGTTGGTTGGACAACTCCAAAAAACCTGCACTAATTCAAGTATCTACTTTTCATACACATGGATTATTATACGCATTCTTACCGCATCCTCACGACACATTGATGATGACAGTATGTGTTGGTGGGAGGATTTTCGTCTCGCCGTCTCGCACTGTGAAATTGTCACTTGCACTAAGGAAGAAGTAGAAACGCGCTGAAGAAAGACATCCCAAGAGGTTCAGCTCACTGGAAAATGCGTAGGAAAAGTGAATGAATGTGACAAGAAATATGTGTGCGTGTGGCACGGACATACGGAAATGTAACAAGCATGCTTATAGTGACATTTTCACTCTCGTATACTGTAACCATTCATGATGTAAATCATAAAAATATAATATGTTTCCGTTATCTTATTGTAAAAGGGTTTAAAATGATCATATCACTTGACGTGTACTCTGAGTTGAGGTAAGGATTAAGGATCTTCTTTTTTAGGATAAGACGACAAATTACGTAAGGTAGGGTAACTTCAACCATAAATAGAATCAGAATCCTGTACGGACGCAAACACGTATGAGCTCGTTTTGAAGACGTACGACTTGTAGGTATATTGATATACCAAATAATAATATGGAGAGGATTTCACTGCATTTCTTTCCTGGTTTAAAATTTAAGACCATTCCTCTTTCAAATGCTCTTCTCGTGCTTTCAAGTCATTTTGTGTCAAGTGTTGGATATAAAAGATATTTGTATCTGGTCTCAAAAAGAGTAGTCAGGAATTTAGATCAGGTATTAACACTGCCGACTTTCTTTCCCCTAACGTTAGTTCTCTACTGACGATGAAGAGAAACTGACTCCTGAGTCTTCCAGAACTTTGTGTTATTAAAGCAACGTGTCTTCTGTGGAGCTTTGTTTGGTCTTAGCTTGCCCCAAGACAAGATTGTATTTTTAATTGTGATTTTCATTTGTATAGCTAGTGCGTAAGCAAACAAAATATCTCATTATAATTGCGACATGGGGCATTTGACAAAACGATCAGTTTTTTCATCCGATTTTGCTGCAGTGGTAACCTCCTTGAAATAAAAATCCGGGTTCATATTTTTTAATGGATAGTAAAATATAATAAGTTTTCATAAAATCAATGCTCTTTGTTTTAAATTGACGATATAAAATGGACGACAGGCCATCACTCTTCTTCTTTTAAGTACGGTCCACGTACTGGAGGCTAAAGGGAGACGGAATGTACTATCAAATTTCGGTTGGCAGTATAATCCTCCCCCGCAGCAACCACAGTTTCATCATCCCCAACAACCACATCAGCAGCAACCATTACATCAACTCCAACCTCCGCTGCAGTATCATCCACAACCACCAATCGTATCTGCCATTCATCCTGCCGCACATCAGTATTTCTTCCCGAGAACAGAGAATTATTACCATAGGATGAAACCAGGTACTAACGGTAATGAAAAAACATGCTTATCTTAATACAGTTGCTTAAATGTTGGTGTTGTAAATAATTTCTGAACTGATCAATGTCTTCAGGTCAGCAAATCAATGTTGCTTTTAAACGTAATACGCAAAAGGCTCTTATTGGGCTTTTAATGTTTGAGAAAATGTATGTTTTTGTTTAATGACATGGGCGGTTGTGTACATGTTTTTAGCGTCTTTGTTTTTCTGCTTTTTCAAAGATGCTGTGGTTGAAATTGTGATGGATCCATCAGAGGAAATTGGACCTACTATGGTGGAACACTCGTCTATGACTACGAGCATTTATAGTCAAGCAGAATACAGGGCATCCTGTGTGAAGGTAACCAATCTTAATTGAAAGTTTTGCAATTAGTTATAACGGTGAAACAGTACTATGTATCATATTATTATTGACCGATTAACCTGACTGCGTAGGAGCCAGGATGTAGGTGGGAGTGTGAGCCAAGGGCAGAAGATCTTCCTCCAGATTGCGATTGCGTCTGCTTCTATACTGATGCCAAGTGGGATAACATACCCTAATCTCATGTCATGACTCGACTGTGGAGGCCACTTTTATTCTTCTCGAGTTTTAAGCCCACTGTAGTGTATATTCCCCCGAATACACAGAATTTCTTCCCACTTCTGTTGTTAATACTTGATGAAAATACCTTCACATAGTTATTTATAATAACCATAAATATTATACATACGATCAGTCGTACATGTCGTTTTCGTGTACTTGTTTTAGTTAAGAAAAGCTTTAAATATAAAGTTTACATTTGTTTTATTGAATTCTTTATGTGACAAGATTTTTTAACTTTTACTTTTTTACTATGTATGAGAAATTCATTGAATAAATAAAATAAAATCTATTAAACTTATTATTAAATGTATTGATAAGGTTAAAATCTACTTTTTAATTAGCAAATTAGCAAACCAATATACTTCGGAGAGGACATATCAACTGCAGTAAACGACGCGTTTTTTTTAGATTTAGTTTGTTTCAAATCAACATGAGCAGGGTCCTAGCTTTTATATCCAGTAATTTTACAGTATTTTGATCCCCAACTTCACAAATAATACATGTGTACATACACAGACTTTTAAAAATCGTCAGTGGTAACTTGTACCATTTTTAAAGAGCATGCACACTTAGATATGCAACTTCTCTACAAAACCATTACATAACTGTTGGCTAATTCGGATAAAAGGTGAACATATTTTTTATATACCAACATGTAACTATGACAAAGGGCACTTCCTATTTATAAATACATGCTAAGTGATACAAAACGTCAGCTTTGCTTACATTTTTAGAATCAGGTAAATAAGTAAATATTACAGATCACTTCTGTATAAAACACAGATTATGTGCATGCATTTTATAATACTGTGCTCTTCTGAGTTTAAGATAAGCGAGTTGTTCAACACATTTTCACAAAACAATTGACGTGACATTAAATATTTACAGATAACAAATCACATTCATCATGATACACACATAGCTCCATATCAAAATTGAGCTGATGCTTTTAACTAACAGGAGCATTCAAATATTGGTAACTTCCAAATTCAAATATTAGACTACCATAAGTTGTACTAAATAAAAGGAGGACCAGGACACATGAGAGATTGAGAAAAAATCCAGTTTTTGCCATATCGAGAATCTTCATTTTTCCAGCGGAGAACACTATCGCGTTTGGTGGAGTGGCTACAGGAAGCTGAAAACAGCATACATTCATGCACATATAGATTGATAAGATGATCTGATTTAGAGAAGAATTTTCATGTGTTTTATCAATTTTAAAGATAATGAAAAAATCAATTTTCATACCATAAATGCGTACGAGCAGCAAATTGTCGCCGGTAATGTTAAGTATAAAGGATGAAGATTTAGGTTCCTCGACTGAAAGAATTGTACAAAAAATATTTTTGATAAGTTACATATAATGATGACGATGAATAATGTGTACCTATTAACACTTGCATAAAATGAATGCACTTACCAAAGAAATGAGAATTGGAATAAGAACGTTGGCGCATGCCGTGTTGCTAGCTACTTCAGTAATTGTTGCTGACAGTATCATTACAATGAACAAGATCAATACAGGTGGCAAATTTCGAAGTCCAATAAGTTGCTCGCCAATCCACACTGAGAGACCTGACTCATTAGATGCATCTGACAAAGCGAATCCACCACCTTTCACAAAGACAAAATGCTTACTATTTTACTATTTGGTCAATTAATTTACTAGCGTGCCAATGCAATTGTAAGTTTTGACAGCATACCCATTAGTAAAACAACATTCCATGGCAAATTGCTTTGGACGAAATTCCATTCCAACAAAGCTTCCACTTTCTTTCCAGCATTTTCCTCTGTAAAGTCATATAAATAGTATAAAAGACCTTGTTGCTACCTATAATCATTGGCATTGCTGATGTTAACATTCATACTTTTAAACATGGAGAAAGGATTCTTAGGAATGATGAAGAGAAATAGCACGACAAGCATTGCAGCTGTAGAATCCCCAATTCGAAACTTTGGGTTATCAGTTATCAAACTAGCCCATCCTGGAATAAATTTTGGTTCTCGAAACAGCCACAGACATACTGCGACAAGGAAGAGTGTGGCGACAGCAGTTTCATGAAACGACATTGAGCCAAGACTCCTATAATTGTCTTCTAGCATCCTCTGGACACTCTTCTGGTTCTCTGAAGACATCATCCTTGATTGTGCTTCATTCTTTTTTCCGAATGAAAATCCGAAAAATACAACCACTAGATATACCCAAGCGATTATGACGTTAACAATCATTGGAGGAACATTGTATGCCATCCACGTGACGAACGTGAGATCTGTGTACGTTCCATTTTGACCGATGTTCAGCCTAAGAAAACATTTTGCCATAGACTTTTTACAATTTCCTTTAGTAGAACTCATAACAGACACTTAAAATGAAGGAAATTTAAGCAAAAGCAATTATAATGAGCCTAAACTCCACGATAATGAAGAAATTAAAAGCATTTATCTCCCGTTTTCATCAAAAAACAGCACACATACATTTTAATTAAACCAAATTATACACTACATTTAATGAGGTCTAGAACTACATGCAGAACGTTATAAACAATATTTCAAAATACAATTTGAAGATGTATAATTTTCTCTTTTGATAAGTCATTTTAATTAAAGCAAAACAATTTATTAATTAAGGAAACAACAAGCAAATATGCGAAAATTCTATTAAAAGCAAGAGTAATTTTGTTAATATAGCTTGTCACCGTCGCATGGCATCTGGAATGCGATCATTTTTCAGCGTGGTGTAACAAGACAAAGGCATGAACAAAGTGTACACATGCAACAACGCTGTCATGCAAACAATTAAGAAGACAAAAGCAAAGCTTCAAGCGATGCCGGAACACACCATGAATAGAACTAGAGAGGAAAGATTAACAAAGCCTATTGTGTGTGGTCGTGGTAGTTTCCTCTCCTGCTATCAGCAAAACTGTAAACAATCCATAGGCAACAGGTCCGTCACTTAACACATTCCAATTCCGCACGTAGAATGACATGGAAGTACAATAAGTTACCTTACTTCACCAACAATCGTTGTAACTACAAGTTAGTCTATTATCGCATAATGTCTTCTTCATATCAAATACCTTTTCAACGGGATATTAGAAACCCACTCTTGCTCTTGCAGTTTTTGCAAAAGCTTGCGGGAGCAGAATGTCAAGGTTGCACGGAAAACTCAATAATTAAGCGTAAGTTCACTGTCAGAGTCAACGATGGAACATTTCATGAAATGAAATGCAACAACGAATAAAAGCGTCCACATTTCAAATTTTAAAAAGCATAAACTCTGCAAAACACTTTTTTCATAACTCAAAATAATCAATGTTGATGTTGATAATCAATGAAATATTCAATATAATAAATTAACTGAATTTTTTTCATAATCCCTTCTGTGTCATTCTAGATATTTGCAGATTGTAAGATAAAGAATTAGACATTCTGAACTTGCAAATAAAAACCCAATCAATCATAAAATCAAAACGAACAGTTGACTAATTTTGGTCCATTTTTATATACAAAGTAAGACATGTAATCCACTACTATTTCTGATTACGAATTCGTTGTCAATGCCAATGACACTTGGGTTGGAGTAGCATGATCACTGAATGGGACCGTTTTGAAGGGCAAGCAGCTCATGTTGATTGATTTCCGTGTGTGTCTTATAGGTACGTAGGTACTCTAAATGATTTGATTGTTGACGCAGTCACACACAAATTCATGAGCATAAATATATGCCGGAGGATTATTGAATAACAAGTGATCTGAAGTAATAGTTTGAAGGTTGTTCCTTCCACTTGAACATTGGCAGTATATAGTATATGGTCAGTGTCATTCACGGAAAATGGAATTGAGTTGTTATTTTAATTACGGATTCATATTTCTAGTACCTTAATGGAATATTTACGATAATAAATGATATAAATTGTGTCGGTAGTACTGGAGCGCTTGTATACACGTGCAATTAAATATAATGAACCTTTACCCGGAAATGATGTGAATCATCTAGAAAGAGGCATCATTGATTAAAATATCAACAGTTGGAAGCCAAAATTAACTGTCCACGTGAAGTATCCCAAGTTGCGCTACTAGTACCCAAGTCAAAGCCACCAATGCATTGGTTTAAAATAGCTTCATTGGGTTGCATAAGCGATGATTGATGTACAGCGATAAGTGCGCTATGGTAGTAATTTTTTGTAACTAACTACTTTTATAAAGTTTCCTGGAAGGAAGGAAAATATGTACAGTGGATGGTGGTTATTACCAAAATGTACTCGCTCCCTGTTATTAATTATTGTAACTAATTAGGGATTTGCTACTAAAACTCAGTCACCAAACACTTTGTAACAAAGATTATGTCAATGTCTCGTAATGCCCCATTTAAAAAATATCAAATACCCGACTGAATAAATAAATATAATTAGTAAATTGAAGACTAAATTAGCTGAAGTTTATGAAACCACTACCCCTATTTGCCAATTAAGTTATATTCCTTACGAGAACGCCTTTTCCTTCAGGATGAGGTTTGGACCAGTTCCAAATATAGAGCCAGTGCCGCCAATGTTTGAGGCATAGGCAACAGCAAAAAGGATTCCACTCTGACACCGGAGCCTTACACGACAACAAATAATTCAGTACATAATAAATATCATTTGATTATTACCTTATACCTATCTTTTGGATGGGTAATCTTGATCATGTGTGTGTCTATCGATGCGCCAAGATCTGTGTTAAATTCTAATTGCTTTACTTGTAGTCCACTTTCATAACTAGCATGAAATGTCCGCGTTGCCTAAGTTCCGCTAGTTTTAGTTATGATATGAAAAGAGAAACCTACTTATTTTTATACTGTGTATATTTTGTTGTCGCTGTCGCTTAAATCCAAATATGTAACTGATTTTTCACGGATACGGTTTACGGCAGTTACCAAGTATTTGTAATTTGCATTGTTAATCCTCGGATAACAACCACACACTCAAATGCACTGTCGACATACTTGCAACATATTGATCAACATGAATATTTAAAAGACGTATTCCAAACCAAACATTCTGTGTCGTGTATTTATGAATAATTTGGAATGAGTCATCATAGTGAAATAACAACAACGAATAACAAAGACATAAAAACGTGATAGCAACAACTTAAAGCGCTCGCTAACATGTACACATTTACAAAGATGAAGAATTCAAACGTGGTGTTTACCCTACTACAGTGTCACCAATGGTTATTGGCCTTTCATTGGCGAGACTATAAAGAAGAACTGAAGACAAAGATGTGTAAGGCCAAAATGTACCACTGATATTGGCCGCGAACAAAGATCCAACTAATAGAGCGCGTTTCAATACGTCAATTTCATGGTTGGCCATATTACCTAATCCTTTGTGTGCACTGCATTGTTTCCATATGAATGAATAAAAAATTATGTAAAACTTGGTTTAGAGTTTGAAAAGTTGACAAATAAGAAATTGCACGATATTACATACATGGTGCTCATATTGGCAAACAATTTTGAAATTATTTGAACCAGTTGATGAGAAAAAAATACGTATTCAAATAACTCAAGGCATTTAGTTAAAAAGGAGGTGATGTTATGACATGTCCATCATTGTTAGGCTTTGATAAATGCTTGGATGAATTACTTACATGGCCGAATCATTATCTGCCTCGCTGCTGCTGTCATCGATTGAGATTGTTGTGGTGCTGCCCGTAATCGCGTCATAATCTTTGCTTCGGTTCACGCTGTTTACGGTCATTTGCTGAGGATCAGGAGATTGCAGGATTGCAACAGACCCAGTTTTGCGATTCAAGTCGTCAGTGCCAACTACTGAATTAGCAAATTGTGCCAGGTTTGCACCGAGTTGTCTAGAGGGGGATGCTCGCGGAGAGGACTTTTCCTGCGCTTTGTTGCCCTAATGAATTTTGAGGACTTTGTATTAAATGTTCTCCAATTTAGACCCCCAAACGGGGTAATCCAGTTTTCATTGGTGGTTTAGTACCTTGTTCAATTCTTCTAGGACGGCAAGCACTATAGGTACCATCATGGCTGTTGTGGCGGTGTTGGAGATCCACATTGACAAAAACATGGTTGTCATCATGACACCGAGCATTAATCTAAGGAATTTATTCAACACCACAGGCGTTTCGAAAGTGTAATTGAGGTGAATTATTTATGAGTCTAGTGGCATGAGATATTACCTATACGGCGAAGCTCCGACAATGGTCATTACTCTCAAAGCAATCCTCTTGTGCAAGTTACAATGCTCTACTGCCAGTGCTATAATCAACCCACCCACAAACATCATGTTTGTCTCCTTCATGTAGTTCCTGGAAACTCTGCCTGCATGAGCATCATTAAGTAGATATTTTAATATCCTTGTTAACATGGAACGTAATCAAGTAATGAGCTTATGAATTGTCATGCGTCATGTACCAGTGTCCTGGACTGCAAAAAGAGGAAACATCACAATCGGCAGTAGACTGGTAACTGCAAGAGGAATGCATTCCGTCATCCAATACGCAGCCATCACAAAGATCACAAAAGCACATCTAAATTTCTGAAGAAACACACGAAAGATGCGTTATGCAAAGTTAAAGTTTGTTAAGGCGGCCATTAATTGTTTATAAGAGACGTCCGCAAATAAGGCAATAAATTGATGAAAGTGTGATTTTAAAAAATATGAAATTTTTTATAGCTTTCATCCAGTAAACGGTCTTCCTATGCGCAACCATTACTCTTATATAACATGACTGTTTTATTTCCAACAAAAAGCAATTCATTGATGCTCTTAGGCTACGTTTTACGGCTTTTTCCTTTTATTAACATAATAGTACAAGTACGGATGCTTGGAATTCACACTTCACATGATTTAAACCTAGCTAAACAGTACCTATACAGTGGGAAAAAGCTCTGCACTTTGTTGATGCTTACATATAACCGCTACATAATTGCCCCTTTTTTCATGCTAACAAATAGGCGAAGAAATTGATTTTGTTTCTGCTGCAACACAATCTAAAATCGATAAGTTCATGAGAATTTATACTGCTATAATTTTTATATTCTGGATTACCTTTGAGCCATCTTGGTCCAAGAGGAAAACTGGAAGCAAAGCTAATGGAACAATGAATGTGACGAAAAATCGCCAATTTCTAAGAAGTCCTCTCCAAATCATTTTGACAAGTGTTCGGAGGGAGTTCCCACAAAAATGACCTTTACTCAAGAATCACACACCACCACCTCACAAGTATGTATGTAAAAAATTATACAAGTCTGGAAAAGTTGCAGCAGCTAATTAAAGAAATCACGGTTCACTTGTCGTCACTTGTGACAGCATTTCAAATGTTTTAACAACTAAAACATGGTGTTCAACAAAACGTTGGATATCTGTATTTAGTCTCATGTATGCATACTCACTTAATCAGCAACTCTGTTGATTCCTGCTTTCAATGATTTGTTTGACAATTGAACATCACCGTCATCAACAAGCTCACAAAAAATCAATCATAATATTTACAAACAAACTATTCCATATAGAAATGGCCTACTTCCTTGGAACGTTCAACCTTCACACTGTACTTTGAGGATTTAAATGGAGTATTGATTTAAATGATTGTGAGCGTGATTGACTGATTGCTAGCAAAAGAACCTATTAACCCACAATTTAAATTCATGCATCCTTGTTAAATAACCGGTTAATCTCCGGTTGTCTATTGATAAACTTTAAAAGGCAGTGGCAAACATGGAATGCCAGAGGATAAACAAAACTGTCCCCACAGTACTTACACAGTGGACGCCAATGAGCGAACTTAACTTCACAACTTTTTTTTCACAAAGAAAGTTTACTACAGTCTATTCATAGTTTCTCCATTTCAGAAAATGACGTTGATTTACCTTCGGGCGTTTTCTGCTCGAATATGTTGTTTGGATCTTGCAGGAAGCTTGGGTTGTTTAAGACTGAGAAAATCTCTGCAGGTTGCGTTCGTTTATATGACAGACAAAAGGAGAATGTGTTGATGTAATGATGATATACTTATAATTTATAATGACGATCTCGGGAAATGAATCGTGGAAATAGACATGTTATCATAAAATAGTGAGAACTAGCAATGGAGAATGATATAACGCACCGCTCTCCATTTTATATACGTGTGATATTATTTACTATGCAAAAATTTTGTTTGAAATTGCGCTATTATCTGTCACGAACAATACAATACAATCGTGAATAGCGATAAAATGATTGCTATATGTATGATCTTGTTATCTGGCTAGTCTATTAAATAGTCTTTAATAAAGACTCTTTATATTACGATAGCGCTGGTAGCGAATACTCAATAGAATGCAGAAACGGTGATAATGGTGACTGCGTACCTATAAGGTGGGATGTTGATACTATAATAATATGTGATCTTTAGTAGCGAAGAGATGAACTGAATGAATGAGTGACAACGCAGTGCGGGCGATGCATACAGTATTGCAAGTTGCGTTTCAGGAGAATTTTCTGGTTATGCCATTTTAAGCCGGATACTTACAATAAGACTGCAAATATCACAAAAAATCAAAAAAAAATATATAACTTTATCGAAGCATTATTTCAAATTCAAAGTCTTCAACTTCTTAGCCTTACTTAAATACGTTGTAGAAGTTTCGGATTACTTGGTAGAACCTTTTAAAAGTAAGTTCAACTGTAGAATAAAATCTTCATGGGAATGAAGTCGTTTTTTGTAGGGCCTCCATTTTTTGAATGTCTTTTTACTCGTATAATAGGAAAAGAAAATGAAAGTAAATTAAATCTTGATCATCTTTTTACGTCGTAACCAACGTAATCGGTAAGAAGATTGAAGAAGGATTTCATACTTGCTTACAGACTACTACTTTGGTTCTACTGTTCGTTACTAGGAAATGTAGCTTACTTCGTAGCTGTAGGTAAGCCAGGCAACAATTTTTGAGGACTTTGAAAACCAGACAATGAACCAATAACTGATGACACAGCACGATACATACCATACCAGCAGAGCACCCTTGCCAGAGTAAACATTTTTGTTATAATTATCAATTAAGAGGTCAACAAGATTGTTGAGTTGGTCAGTTGACACACATTTGAAAACTCCTGTCAAGTCCACTCGTGTGGACTCCAACCAAATAATCTTTGCAAATGACAACGGAAAACGATTCTCCATTACTTAATGTGCTGAAGTTGACCCTTTGCTTTGAAGCTGGCGTTGTTGGCAAGATCAAACAAAAAATGTATGTTGTAATTTTGTATGCTATCTATATGCCACTATTTATCTGACTTGATTGACTTCTTTTTAGTTAACACGTGTATGCAGAATGCAGACTTGCAGGATGCCTACTAGAGACGAAACGATGAGCTGCCAGCATGCTATTATTATTCTCCCATTTTTTGCTTATAATTTAATTAATTAAATTTACAGTGTAGATGCAAAGTGTAAAATATGCAACTGTTTTGTAAACTTTTAAAATATGTACATAAACAATGCGTATTGCAAAGATAAAATGAGAAGATATTTTAATGCTTGTGCATCTATCCAAATCAATCAATTATGTTGATTCAAGTGTCCGCCTAAAATCATACAGACATTCTAGAATAAAGCGTTAGCATTAAGGTTAATGTAATCATTGACTTTACATGCACCCAGCATTCTCAGCATGCATGGCTTGATAAATACTTCGTTAGTAAAATACGCAAACGCATCATCATGCAATGCTCAGTCAATAATAACAGCTACAATAATGTAAAAAGGTGATTAGCGTCTTATAACACATTATTTTGACGTTATTGGTGCTTTACTACCAAGTTTTATATACAGTCGTGGAGATATTGATTGGTAGTACATGAGCTATATCAATTTCATCGATCTTTAATTATGGATTGTTAAATTTTTGAAGTTAGCTCAGGTGCAAGTTCAATTGCAATATCTTCTGTTCTATTTCATTAGATTATTGTAAATGCAGTCACGATTGCCCCAGAATCGTCCTCCAACACCCAACAAAAACATTTTCCGAGTGATCTATGCACCCGACTACAATGCAAAATGGCTATTAATTTTATTTCAAACTATTCAGGCTTATCAGAAGAAGCAAATGTAGAAAATATCTATAATGCTTCAATTAAACATGTTGTCACTCCAAATATGTTGAAATGAAATCATAGCCTAAAAATCAATTTCGACTAACTAAAAGAAGAATTTTTAATTTTATCCATTTCGACATCTTGAAGTCATGAATCATGATCATGACTCGTGATCTTATTCTGTGCATCTATTTTACATTTTGTAGACATATTATATGAGTTTGACAAAACCATTATATCCGTGAACTCGGTTGCCAATAAGTTATCTGTCTTGTTTTAGCGGATGTTACATTCCCACTCACAATCATAACCGACATTTTAAATAGAGAAGAACAAAGAATCGTGAACTCCACAATTATACTGAAATATATGTGTCTGAGATATTAAAATTACATTATTTATTTTTATTTTTCAAGACGTCAATGTGCATGTAATCTAATCTAAACTAAAGACAATAATACTTTTTGATGAGGACGTATAGATGTCATTCTAAGTTTAATAATAAGCATGCATTGTTTAGACCATTGATAACATTTTATTAAGTCTAATAATTAATTTAAAGAACAAGTTAAACTTCCTAAATATAGGTAAATTTAATATACGAATGAATATGATTCGCTTCCAAGATGTTATCTGACACGTGTCGTGACAAGAATAACGGCCCAAAAATCTAGCACCAATAAAACATACCTGATTGTCAGGTCAGAAATTTTTATTACTGTTACTATGGAAAAATTTGTGTGAACTTTGATTTGGTTGGTAATAAACCATAAAATAGTTTACTTATAAGCTAGATTTCATGGTCAACGTATCGTATTCCTAGCACGCTTGTCGTATATGCATGAAGAACTTCAGACTTTCAAATGATTGAATATTGGGACTGGTTAAATAACTTTGATTTCTCATTGGTTCTTAAATAAATAAAGCGTAGGCGTCTGTCTCATGTCTGCAAAAATAACGTGTGGAACTATTTTGTACAAAATATTTCATCTATAATACATCGTTACTGTCAAAAAAATCATTCGGGCACTATTGCTTTGACAGGGTGATACTATTAGTTAAAAAATGCCCTTCTGGAATGGAAAAGCCGCTTATATCAAGTTTCATTTTGATTATTGATCGCATCACATTTTTAAATCATTCCCATTAGAGGTCGTCAAACGCTCTGTTAAACAGGCAATCAGAAAAGGTGGCAGGCTGTCAACGAGTTTGATTAGCCCATCAATCAAACAGGTGGCAGAATAATTTCCTTTTAATAGTTTATGAAGAAAATAGCATTTCAGTCATGAAGTTTTTATTGTGCGCAATTCTGTACCAAAATAACCCAACCTGACGCTTCAGTATCAACAATAGTTTGAACTTTTTTTATGCATTCGATCACCACATAAATTCCAATGAAAATCAAAAACGCACAAGAAAAGTCTATGAAACTGAACCATGTCAATTAGAGGGCATGTATTCTTACTACTTCTCCGAATTTAAAATTTGTTATACCATTTAGATGGATGTTCCTTAAATAAACACGTTTTCAAAAAAAGAATGTAAGGTTGTTCGTTCCAAAAATAAATAGATAAATAATTAAGTTAAGACAGAAACTCTTGAGTTGAGATGAAGGAATTCTCCAACAGCCAGATATTTTCAGATTTTTCAACTATTACCATCAAATTTAACCAGAGCTATAGGAAGCTAAAATTACATGCGACGAGTGAGATGGAGTAAACTGGTGTTAACAAGAATAGCACGGATGTACATTTTTAGGGCATCGTAAGGTTCTTGTCGTATCATCATTTTTTTTATATAATTTTGTTACACATGCCACTTGCTGCAAATCTCGATTAAATTTAGTATTGGAATTTTTATGCACATCTTAGCATCTTAATATACTTCTCTGGAGAGCAGTACGGCCTTCGCAATGCTGTAGCTATGTATGATGTAATGTATTGTATGTATGTATGTAATCCAACAAATTAATTGTCCATGTGAAATATATGAAAACGGCAGTATCGATCTGATTGCTGAAAAGGAGATTTTTGAAGGTGATGAGAAATGAGACCATAATGAAATCAGAAAACATTAATTTCCGACATCTTGAACGACATCATTTTATTGGATAAAGTGAGCTAAACTGTGGTCATTATTTTAAACAAAGTATCTAACAAGCAACTAAAAGTTTTCTACTACAAGTAACATCTAACCTAAGAAAAAACTAGTACATGGCAGTAATAGAAGTACAATTAATTCGTTTCTACCTCTAACCACACTGGTAATGACATGTCTCAAATTATTCATCGAAGACGACCACCAAACGATGGTTTTATTTAACTATTATATTACAATACATAATTTTTGGTGTTGTCACCATGTCATCTCTAGTGCATGTGCAGTAGTTAGGATAGTAGGAATACACAAGTCCAAATCCATGATCCAAATATTACAATTAATATCAAATTTTATCACACTTTACTCACAAAAAACCAAAGAAACACGTCGGGAAACGATGACAGTTGTGCTCACGGTACTACTGTATCGAGTATAATTTTAAGTCATTTTTCCTATTGCTCTTTTTGTGACGTGAAAAAGGTTTAAGTGACTTTGTACACATTTCTTTCCGTTGAATTCAACAATTATTTTTAACTCTATATTTTAACATGTGCAAGATAAATTTGTCCTCTCGATGGTGCTTAGAAATATGCAATAAATAATCTGTCATAATACATTAAATTTACCTACGTAAGTGATATTTCATCTAAAGTCATAGTCGTAAACATGTAAATATTCAATTTTGATACTCGAGCTAAACTGTTGATGTGCATCAAAAACAAATTTATCGGATCTTTTCATTTTTCATCGCGTGGGATGTGTGCAACAGGAAGTTACCATGTACTCGCCATCTAGTTAGTCGATATGGACAAACGGGTATTTTATTTTTAAGTCGAAAAAATAACTTGCGTAGTGGCTAGTTTTTTTTAGGGTGAGGTCTACGGTAGAATGTAAGGTCTGCAGTAAAGAAGCAAACAATTTAAAACAGTTGATTAGTTATAACTATGCCTTTTCAAATCTTTTACTTCGTGATGGGCGAGCGTTTGGCCCACTCTCAGGGCATTATACTGACAACGACGCTGTTTCCCATAGACGGCTGTTTCGCCATTGTCGACATAATTTTGCTCCCGCCCTGTGGACCTGTCTCAGGTTGATGAAGGTTGGCATCAATCAAATTGGGCGAGTAACTGCTTTTTACCACGACTTTCCTCTTACCACCCTCTCCTGCTGTCACTTGACTTAGGAATTTATTGAGACCGGGGACCGTGATTTGTGGTATGTTTTGAACATCAAGGTATATAAGCTTCCGACAACGACTTAAATGATCTAAACTGATGTTGGTCAGTTGAGGACAACCGGTTATGTACAAATGTGTCAGGTTTTCTAAACTTGACGAGTCTGGGGCTCCTAACTGAGCTATTCCTGCGTCTGTAATGCGTGGACAGCAACTTAGATCTAGTCTGGCAATGCTCCCAGCATGCTGTGTTACGTACCTAACAAATTGATAGAGTAGGAAAATTTTTCAAAGTCCGTATAAAATTAAATCCAGTGCATGATAATGTTTTTAGTTGCATTAGTGACAACTTACCTCAAAGAAACATCGGAAATATGTGCCCCAGCAAGACTCAAGTACTTCAAATTTCTTAGACGAGATTTAGAATCGGTCAAGCCAGGTCGGGAGTCGCTTGGGGGTGCGAGGACTTCTCGTAGAGGAATATCCAATAAATGATCCACGTACCCCAAATCTAACCCGGATAATGAGGGACAGAAGCATGTTTTTAAGGCAGAGACTGTGTTCCAAGAGCTACCTTGGACTGATAACTCCTTAAGTTGGGGTAGTCGACTTATCACCCACAGCAATTGTTGCTTAGATATCTTCGTCCAATTTAGTGTAAGCTTAGATGGCTGTCTGCGTACCACCCCCTTCAGCATATCTGCAGTGATTGGTCTGCAAAAAAATAGATTCGTTGTTTGACTATTTCATTTACTTTATAACTTTGGAGTAAGTGTTGGTTATGAAGTACCTCTGCGAGAGATCAATTGTTTCCCAAATACTAGAATTCACTCCAATTTTATTCCAATCTTTTGATACACAAAGAGCTCGATTTAAACTTTTGAGATCTAAATATTTGAAAACATTCATCCAGATTTTGGGGTCCTTGACATGAGCATTCGTAGAAGATGAGTTTTTCCGTTTAGCTGCTTTCCTTGCCTCTTCCTCGGGCAGTGTTAGAGGGGCAGGTCTCACAACATTAAAAGGTTTTTTCAAATTTTTCCCACTGCCAGTCATTATCTTCCCCGACAGATCCGTTCTGTTGCATGCGTAGATAGAGTTTTTTTTAGATAGATAGAACTACTTTACTTAACTAATATTTTTATTTTTATTAATGTCTGACTTACCTATGCGGATATTTAATTGGTGAAACTTTTTTGAGCGTTTCGCTTTCAGAGATCTCACTCTCCCTATCATCATCAGTGTCATTGGCCACATTGGTTTTCATTTTCTTTGCAGGTATGTTAAAATCCGTGGAACTATCCGGCTCTTTAATGCTCACCTTGGGTGATTGAGTTGGTTTCTCCATCTCTCCATTCCACGGAATGTCTTCTGATAACCGTCTTGACTGCTTTGACTTTGTAACATCTGTCGCAGACAATGTTCGCTTTATACTGGAACTAACCTTGTTTGCCGCTGCCTTCATTGAATCTTCAGTGGACTTGCGTCGAACCACTTGATCAATCTTTTGTCTCACAAGATCTTCATCATCTCTTACCTACAGCGATTGAAACAATTTGCACACATTAGAGAATTCTATGATACCAATCCTCTATAAACTAAAGTTTAACTCGGTTAACAGAAAGTTACTCACTGATCTGTCAACACTTGGCTTCTTTTGCATTCTCTCAACAGCACAATCACCAAACTCCTTGTGGACAATAGATTCACTAATGTCTGGCTTGATATCATGAAGTGGACTGTAGCCAGTCTTCCCGTTCAGAATGTTATTTGGAGTGGTGCCGTTAATATTGGTAGGAAACTTGACATCTCCCACAACTGCTGCGGCATTAACAAGCATTCCATTATTGACATCTGAATAATGATTTGTTCCATGCGTACTACTGACAAAATTATTATCACTAATATGGTTCCGTTTCTCCTCATGAGACTTCATTCTCTTCACACCTCGCACAGGCTTGCTCTTGTCCACACACATTGGACATTCCCAGCTGTTTTGAAGGTCTTCATTGACTATCGCAATTGACCGAGCGCACACTTCAGACGCGATACACGTTGGATGCACAACTTTCAAGCACATGATACATTCCATTAATGACGAAGGGCCGTGTTTGGGTTTGCCCATGATTTGGAAAGGACTCGGTCCTTCACCCCAACCGTCTTTCCCACACTCATCACAAGTTGCACTGGTAGACAGTTGTGGGCGAAGACAATCCCTCACTACACACATTCGTCGGCGACCATTAGGGTCCTTTTGCCTCGATAAACAGTTCTGACACCCATTACAATCCTCTGTGACACAACAAGCTTGACAGCTACCGCATCGAACACGGCGTTGATATATTTCCTCTATCGCAGGCACAGGACTTGTCGAAACTCCACACGTAAAATTGCACAAGGATTGATTTTTTGACGACCGCCGACTGTAGTCTACCTTCCCCACGTCCTTCATTGCAAAAACAAATAAGTTTTCAGTGTTCATTTAAATCTACTCAAATTTTGCACATGCAAATAAATGCCTCTTGCAAAAACGTGCCTACTCGCTCAAATAAAATATAAAAAACACTTTCAATGTAAGATTATCGTTTAGAAAGTTAATGTTCTGTAGTAAAATAATTTATTGTCAAGACACGCGCATGTAGACGCAAATAATAATTCATAAGAATGTCGTATAATTTTTGAAGAATAGGCAATTAGTAAATTCAGTAATTAATTGAGATTTAAGCTTCAACAGTTTCACGTACCTCAGCACGTTCTCCAGGCCAAATCAAGATTGGTCGGCCTGTTACTGCTTTGGCAGGACTGTCATATCTGTGCTTCTCCACAATCTGTTTGATAGACCTGAGCAGTGCAACTGGGTCGTAAATGAGAGCAGGAACATTTTTGCGTTGAATTGGAAGTTGGTGTAGATACAACACTATTGCTTTCAAGCCAAGTAGCTCTTGGGGGCTCAAGGCCACATCCTGCAGAAAAATACAACACATTGCATATTAGCTTCATATTCTTCATATATATTTCTTCATATTCACTACTGCATTAGCTTGAAAAAATAAAAGTTATGCAGAATAATGCAGAGGAAAGAGAATTATCTTAAATGTGAATGGTGCTACTGATAACCAGATAAAAGCCCATCCGCCTATATTCAGAGGTACAGAGGTAGATGATTGCAAGATGCTCATGAATAAAAGGCAGAATAATTTCAGTCTGTCTCGAAGAATCTTCCTACATGTTACTATTAATATTATAATAATTTACCTCAGGAACAAGCCTTTCAGTTAGAGGAGGCTTCCAATCCTTTTCATTCTCCTCGTCATCATCAGACGGTATGCGTATGTAGCTTTGACCCATGAGGCAGTGCACATATCGCTCCAATGTGTACCACAGCATTTCTGTGAAGAATGGATAGCGGAATTTTTGCGGAACTTTGGTTTGCTCCTCGACTGTCGCAATTTTTAATTGCTTCTCGATTCCAAAGCTGTGTAGGAAATTGCCTCCAAAAACTAAAGAGTCCTTTGGTGTGTACACTGCATGTATCCAACCAGACGGAATGAAAAATGTGTCACCAGATTGGAGGTAGACTCGACTGCAAATTTCAACATTGTCTCCAAAAAATGTGTCCCCTTGTTTGCCAGAGAGAACCCAGGCTTGATACAATTCAAGGTTTTTATCTGTTGGTGGAATCAGCCAAAATACCTGGAAGAACAGAAGATGAAAAAGATGATATTGACTATTGACTAATCTTTAAACTTGGATGAGAACACAACATTCAATTGAATATTTTTATACCTTTGCTCCTTTCAGTATATGATACCAGACTGAGGTGCCTCCAAAATCAACATGGAAATCAGTGTAACAGCCTTTGACACTCATAAGGCAATATTTTTGAACTTTCGGGTACATCATCTCATCCATCACATTTGTAGATTCTGTCTGCATGTTTTTCAAGTGTCGTGGCCACACTCGGTCAACCCAGTCAAGTTGCCGAACTACAGTGGGTGCTTCCACAAAATTCTCGAGCTTTGTGTGCGAAAATTCCAAGCTGATAACATTCAGCAAACGGTCCTTGTTCGTCTTCTCATAGTACTCCTGCCACTGCTTCATTGTCAACTCCATATTCTTCTGAGTCTTTACATCCATCACATCCAAAAGTCGCTTCGATCCTTTCAATTTAATATTACAACATGAGTACTCACTTCATTGGGAGTAAATCTCTCGCAAAAATAGCGAAACCAAAATTAAAGCCAACTTACCAACACAGGTTCTCACGTCGCCCACATGAAAGGAAGATCCTGGCACTTTGATTCCTAATCCATCTTTATCGTGAAATACCAGGGGCTCTGAGAAACCATACTGTTGTATATACGCCAAATTAAAATCTACAAAGAAAAATTTAAAATTATTTTGTTATCAAACTTTGTACAATAATTTTGAAAAATTTTGATAGATTTAAGGATTCTTACCAGCGCCTTTCATTTCTTTGACCAAATTCTTTTCAAACCGAGATGATCTCAACTTTTCTTCAAGGTCAAAGCTCTGTGGGCCCTCAATTTCATCATCCGCATCTCCTAAAGCCCAGTCGTCAATGTAGAGCTTACGCTCTTTACGATCTCTCTGAAAAAATAGATGAGGGTAAAACAAATTACATACTTTGTTGCATTAGTAAAACATTTGCATGCTGTACAATGTAATCCTTTCATATACACTGCCTGTAAGCCAGTGGAAATGCACACGCTATCAGTCGTTAATATTTCCACACCATGCAAATTAGCTGTGCCATTATTTCTTAAGTTTTTATCTTTATTTTAAGTTTCTACTTATGACTCAGCAATGCACTTTACTCCTTTCTCATGCGTTATCGTTACATCTGCTTTCACTCTCCTATCTAATAATTATATTTTATATGTTCACTTACAAGCTGTCTCGTGACGCGCTTCGGGCTTTTATCCATTTTGGATTTTTGCTTTACGCAAATTTTCTCTTCGATCTCCAGCTTGACTGCTTTCTCCGTAAAAACGGCTTTCACACTTCAAAAATCTGGGCAAACTTCTTCCGCTCAACTTTTCCCTGTAATTCTAGCACTAAGCACGGCCACTTTCTTTGTAGCAAATGTTAATTAATGTTATTTTTACTTGGTCGCTGACAAGCCATGACTATGTGCTAAATCTGGCCTTTTTACATTCCTGGAGATAAGATTTTAATGATCAGCTTAGCGTGGACTCATCTTTCCAACGCTGTTGACAAACAGATAATATTTTTGATTCACGTTGCCTTTAAGAGCAAAATATTTTCGGCCTATTGTCTTGCGTGTGACTACAAGTGTAAATACATTGTATTGTGACTTTGTCCTGGAGTCCCCGAGATATTAAAACGCATAGGAAGCGATGAGTTTGTGTTACTTGCGGTGGTGCTCAAGACACGGAATGTTCTCCCACTATTACAGCACACATGGACATGAACATATCACAAATTTGCAAAATGAGGAGGATCAAACCAAATAACTAATTGCTTGACTCCTGGAAGCCACTTGATATTTAGCCGATTAAACTTTTCTCAAATGTCTCCACTCTGTCTCGAGATTTTATTATTATTATATTTCCGTGTACACTGTATTCACCTCATATCCAATTGGGATAACAATTATCAGAGCTATAAGTGTGAAAGTACCATTTTTGCATTTATTGATTTGCTTATTTTAATAGCTCAAAAGTTGAATTTAAATCGCTCAAAAATATCAATGCACAAAATTCCTCTGATTAAATATTTTTGTGTAATAATGAGTAATGAAATAGCGATAATTTGATTTTACACCGTGTGTGTGTGCGCTCTCTTTCTTTTGATGTATGCCTACACAAAAGTACAAATGTGTATGGAGTCCAGAGAGGTTTTTCCTATTTGCCAGTTTATAATGTATGCATGTGTGTAAATATTATTTGTATGTGTTTTGCGTGATGATGGTTTGCATTATAGTATTATCAAATTACAAAAAATACTATACTTGAGTCTCTTTACTCTGCTCTTTTCTTGTCTGATTTTGATTTGTAGTTTTGAGTACGTGTACAAGAAGTATATAATATTGTTACTATACGCTAGATTTATTTTTCACGATGCAAACAAGAGATTTCAAATGCCTTTGCATGATACATACATATAATATTGATATGGAGAGCTTTGCAACGCATTGTACAGACCCACAGAAAGCTACACTCACACTAAAACCAGTAAACTCTTGTAGAGTACATAATATTTTCTCATTTTCCTTGCGTAAAGTTTGTTTGGGACTCTCGCCTTCCCGAACAAACCAACAGCTCTCACAATGGGGAATACAGAATTTGTAGGAAATATCAGCAAGTTATCCCCACACCATTCATTCTTTAGCAATCTTCCCGAGTTCATGTAGCATTCATATATGTGGGTTCGTGTAATATCATGTTGGAACGGACAGTTTATTGTACGTGATGAAGATGACGAGTGGATCTTTTGTGCGAGTAGAAAATCTTCATGGAGAAGCAGAAAAATAATATATTATGAGGTACACTAATAGGTAGTTTGCTATGGATGCGATTTTAGCCGTTTTTATTGTGAGAAGTAGAGACAGAGAAAATATGCCCAAAATCTTAGCAAAATATGCGCATATATATGCCCGAAATATTGCAAAAATATGCCCTAAAATATGCACTAAAAATAAGCCGTAAACGATATTTTCTGAACAAATTTCGGTAGTCGGTAGCCTTAATGCAACTAAAATTTAATTATTAAGGTTTTAGCATTGAGGTTTAGTTGAAAAATTGACAACATTTATTCAATATTTGGCGAAATACTAATACGCAGCCTTTTTTGAACTAACTGGATAAGGGTTCCGCTTGTACGAATACATTACGAAATTTTGCAGAAAACTCTTAATTTTTGAGACATAAAGGAAGGTTTGATTAATTTCGGCAATATTTCTTAGTTTAAGACAGCCGCATTGTTTAAGAATTGCATTTAACAATAATATGGTAATAAGAAGCCATAATAATTAACTGCCATGATGTACTACCATAACGCGCATTGCTATGTCAAGATATGCCATTTTAATACAATTTAGGAACAAAGTAGCAACTCAAATTTGATCATTTAGCAGAAATAATTAAAAAATTTCCAAAATTTTAGCATTTTTAGGCGAAAAATCTAAAAATTTCTTGAAAATTTCGATTTTTCTTCGTTTTTTCGCAAAAATTCAAAAATATGCCCTTGCATATGCAATATGCAGCTGTGTCCAAAATATGCAAAATATGCAACTTTAACATTGTCTCAAATGACTTGTCCAGACATAATTCGGATACATCCCAAAGCTTAGAGTGATTGAGTGAAGTATAAGAAACATGCAAAATCATATTTTCTCTGTCTCTAGTGAGAAGTTTACATATTTGCCATAATATGAAACGGTGTGCTTGCAATGTATTCAATACTTATCGAGTGTTGTTCGAATGGGATGACACGGCTGCTATGTAAGTGTAGCGTGTTAGTTCCGTATCAGTCGGGGTACGGTAAACAAGCTCTGAATATTATGTATGGTGAAGACATTTATTGCATTATAGTTGCTGGAGATTTGGACGGGGTGAAACTGCTGGTGAATGACCATTTTGTATGTAAAAGTGGTTCAGCAAGTTATGTTTGCATTCTGATAGAGAGCAAAAAATGAGATATGAAATGTAGCATAATGTAACGATTATATTATGAACGGGGAGTTTCTTTGGAAGCATTAAAATAATATTTTGTCAGGTTTTTGTGCAGCTGTCACTCACAGAAATGAAATCAACATTCATAAAATTCTGACGATGAAAGAAAACATTTGATAAGATAGGGTGTCACAAAAAAGATAGGCCTCATGTTGAATGAAACAAAAAGAATTAATAGAGGAGAAATGCATAGAGATAAGCATAGCTACATATTCTGAGTGTTTTGAATGAATTACTACTCAAGTATAATTTTGCAAAACGGTAATTGCTAAAATTCCAGGCAGGAGATTGGTACAAAGTACAGCAAGTTCATGAAGGCAGTCAAATCAAAAATAGATTTTCCTCTTTGCACATATTTTGGAATAGTAAAATGCATGGAAAACAAAGACTGATGTCACCACACTCAATTCACAGCGTATAAGCATGCGCTGCCCATTCTCTTTTATAGTCCAGCACGGGTAATTGCGATGGCGATTAGTTTCATTACCTGTTTACATGGCACATGATCAGTAAATCTGTCCGGTTTTTACTGTCACTTGTAAATACTCTCAAACTCTTCCTTTTGTTCTATTTAACACTTGTTTTTTTCTCTAGTTGAAAGTTTCCACTTGAATCTTGAATCATGCATTAAATTAGGAAACGCATTTTCATGTTTTAACTTTACAACTTACAATCGTTTAAACGTTTAAACTAACATGACATCCACCATTTACCTATTATTTTTGTTAACAAACTAAACTTTTTGGCTTTTGCAAATCCCTTGAAAATTTAAAATGCATGCGCTTGTAACTTTTTTATTCAATCATGACTATTCTATGTATCTATGAATGACAAATAATTGTATGCAAGTCTCTTTTTATTACAATATATTTGACACTGCATATTATGGTACCTTTTCTGCCTATTGTTTACTAGAACTCGATAGTAAGGAAGTTCTTGGTAAATTTTTAAAATGCTTTGTCTTACATTTTCATTCCGTATTCTATAACTTAAAGTACAGTACACAATGCAGTGATGTTGGTTGCTCAAAAAGCATATTTTTCTAAATTGATTTACACCTTTTCTGCGACCTCTGTTGTTTTGTCTCATTCGTAGGAAATCTGATGATGATGACTCAGTGAGTACTAAAGAATTCGGCATTGAACTGTGCATCGTGCCGAGGTTTATGTTACGGAAATCTTGAAACAAGCAATAATTGTGATTCTTTTCTTATATTAGCACAAATTAATGCTATTTTTAGCCATCGTAAAAATATAAAAACAGATAGCCTTGTCTTGCCACTGCTGCGTAAATAATCTGCAGACTGGGCAATTTTTAATTAAATATTGAACGCCATATTCGTAAACGATTAAAAACGCCTGAAAATAACTATTAAACTCCAGCTGTGACCTTTGATAGCTACGTGTGTGAGCCATGACTAAACCGTTTCAGTCGTTTCAAAAAGATTTCACATTATGCATAGAAAATGGAAATACTGAATGAATACTACCTACTTATATGTATGGCCCTTAATTTAAGCTATATACCTACTTGCAAAAAAAATGCGGCTATAAATGTTTGGCATGAAGACAATTAGGAACGATATTTTCTTATTTTTATTATTGGAAGCTCTTAATGGAAAAGATGCAAATCAACTGACTTGAAAACAGGACATAAAATTTAAATCAATATTTTTATGACTGCTACCCTGTATGATTCGCAAAAGGCATGGATCCTGCTGCTCAATAAGGAAAGAGATGCATCATAGCCTCCCTCATGCATTATTTGTCAGGAGAATTCCTGCATAATCTTTTGTTAGCGTCTGTGTAGTTATAAAAGAGATGAGAGAATATGCATGCATCAATGATTGTAAATCTTTTTTATGGTAAATGTTTATGATGTAGTGAAACAATCGACCGTTCTCTAGCAGATTTTTAAGTGTCAATGCAAAGTAAACTCAACATAATGTCAGTGAACCGTAAAAAGTCATGAGCTAAGAATTATTGGTTTTACCGTAGACGTGATTTGGGGTACGTTGAGATTTTAATGTAATTCTTTATAACACAGATCGAAGATCAAATTGTGTATGTTCAATACTTTAATTTTCATGGTTGGATTAGTTCAGTGCTGGAAAGTGCTTAACATTTCTGCTATTATATTATGACTGGTGGTGAGATGCTATTTACATCTCAACATTAATGACGCGTTGTCAGGTCTTGGTTGGGTGCATATTTGCAGTGTTGTTTTGGTGAAGTTACTACTTCACCTTGGCGTTTCTCCCGAATTAGCTTATCAGATTCAAGATCTGAGAAATCATGTTTAATGCATATTTCAAGTCAGCAAATAAGCTTTAATCCATGAAGATGCTTATGATGTTTTGGCAAAAAATTAGTAGTGATGCGATCATCAAATGGAAAGCTCTTGTATTTTTACTTACTACTTCCAGTTGTTTTGTTTTGCTTCGTTAAGTAGCCAACATAGATTAGTGTATAGTTATAAACAAAAACAATACAATGAACTTATGTAATTTTGAAACGCTAATTCGAAATGTGTTTCACGTTTTTCTATGTAAAACACTCCTACATTTCAGCACTGGCCAAAGGATGTACTCGTTATTCATATCGTAATGTCGTCATCGTTCAAACCAATCCATTATGAAACATTACAATAAAAATCGTGGTCGTGATGATTCTCATTCCTAAATGGCAGACATTTTGCTACTTTTTTTTTCACTGCGCCAGTACTTCTTGCTTCCCACCTTTCCAAGACTTGTTGAATTTCATATTAACCCCACACTAGTAAGTTTCGACCATTGGGATTGTGCCTATTCATGTCATGATCAATCTAAAACCACCAACCCACCATCACATCCCTCTTGTTATTATATTTATGTACCATTTTCAAGTATTTTTGACGATTCTCCTCTCCAGTTAGAGTGAGTGTACATGCATGCAAAAATGAATACTTTTATATAAATAAATCCAGTATAGTGCTCTCGAAGGTTAAAAGTAAAACTCAAACTTTGTTAGAAAACTTCTGTTTTTAATGCACATTTTATAACAATATTCATTATGATAATATATGTACGCCATCCAGAGCTGTAGCACAAGTTGTATTGCAATAATAAGTGCACATGTGCTTCCTCAGTTTCTTTCCGTCTCTGTTCGCAGAAGAAAGAAAATAAAACACTCAAAACAATATTTGCTGTACGTTATGTTTTGCTTTTTATATTACAATAGTAAAAAAGGATTGAACACGCTTTGACGCATTGAAAACATCATATAATTTATGATCATCAGCATCACTTCTTTCTCATAGCAATTTGTACAAATAAGAGCATCATCATCGCACCAGGGGGAATATTGTATCATTTAGCAGTAAAAGTCTCTCACATTTGCATGGTTGCAAAAAAAACGTGAATAGGTAGGCTTTAACTTTAGCGTGCCATAAGCACGTATTTAGTTGGAGTAGGAAAACCACCGTCGTCGACGAAAGATTGATGCTCTCTGGCCAAGCAAAAGTAAAAAGGGTATTTACGTGAGAACAGAGACACCGCCACCAAGAGCCAGAGATAAGCCGGAGATTCCACTAGTGGATTGCCAAGCTGGGATCTAACTCGCTCTCAATCCTGTTCATCTCTAAATGTATCATTGATGGAAAATTTATTTCGCAGAACTCGTAACGTTGACACCATACGAATAGTATATTATTAGTATAATCTGACACTTGAAGTGACAAATTTATAAACCACGAGAAAATGACTTAAAAAGAATATCAAGTGGTGGCATGTGAATGTGTACTATATGATTGAATTAGATTAGTTGTGTTGAACAAACGTGCAAACCTGACATCACGCGTCTTGAACTTTATCAGAAGGAAGAAGCTGTGCTGATTATACAATAATTCCGGAACAAGCGCAATCAACTAAAGTGAGGTTCAATGTATGTGATTTACATATTTGTATTATTTTGTCTAATCTTTATGATAATTGTCTTTGTGTTGCGCAAATGCATGAATAATTCGCTTTAAAGAAGTGTACATAAAACAAAATATTTTCGAATGGGATGTATCATCCTTATTCTCCAAGCAAAAACGGTGACATGGGTGATGACAAAATGAAACTTATCAACTCTTAGGAAGTTGGACTGGCATGGACTATTGTACAAGGTTTATGCATGGTCAAAAGGACTCAGTTTTGAAGGATACAAAGTAGGTGTACGTAATCCAAAGGGTGTAATATACCTACCTAATACTAATGTGAATGTATCAAACTGCATATTATTCTGGAGATTGAGATTATTCAATTTAATCGTTGAATACTTCAATGTTAAATAACTTCTTATCAGTATGCACTTTGTTAAATAATTTACAATGTCATAAACACGTTGCTAGGTACAATAGATGTACGTGAATAGCAGGGAGGCGAAAGACACGATTTTGCTTACTGTCACTATTGTATCATCGGACTTTGTTTCATTCGGTTAAACCCAACTTTTTATTTTTCTTCAGCGATACTCATACTCATTGAGCAGAGCATTGGCTGGAAATCTGCTCATCGTAATGCACAGCATTAACTTCCAAATACATGAAAAAATCTTTTAAAGCATTTATTACTTTGTTAGCAAGTTTGTGATGCTCTTGAATGTAACATTCAATGTTATGAAGCCTCACGGAGACAATGGCACATGTATATTTTCTCGTTTGATCTCTTTCTGATACAATGACGTTGACGCTATGATAATAAACGCCTCTTATATGAGTATGTGTAATTGTACAAAATTAATTTAATACGGTTTTGTATGTAAGACCGTTTATTAACTGCGCATAGTACAGACGTGAGATATTATTGATATGAATTATATAGAACCTCACAAATAATGCTTGTATACTTCCCTACTTAATTATAGGTGAAAAGGAGATAATTCATCTCTTCGATGATGTCTATTTGTACAAAATTATTATGTATTGTGCTCACACATCTGCAAAGCACCACACTGTACAACATCGGATATATTTGTACGTGTGCGTGTGTGTCATTCAAAATACCAATATTATTCATCGAACCCAAAATTTGATCATTTTCTCATAAATACTACCGCGCAATAATAAGATGAGTGACAATTTAGTATTGACAGAGTAGCTTGTGAATAGGAAAGGAAAAATTATTATCATAATAGGGATGATCTACCAGATATTCTTATTACGTATTTGTTACCAACTTAAATTTGCTCCCCTTCCCCGTACTCAACATGTACACTTGTTTTAATGACACTGCACTTATTATTTTCCTCCAGAGCCAGTCATTTTACACTCTTAGAAATTGAGTAGCATATTATAGATAAGGTAGATATCATAATGGTACCTATATGTGTTGATTACGCTTTGTGAGCAACTTAATTTATGAATATTTAATTACTTCGTCTTTTTGTTTTATAGTTCAACTTGGCTGTGGATTCGTGCGGATCTCTGAGAATACAAAGGAGTGGATGTAGAACAAGGAGGAGGGAAATGTAATAGCCGTAATCAGGTTACTAATCTGTAACGTGTATTCTTTGTCACAAACTTTGATTCAAAACCAAATTTCTAACTGCGCGTTGATGTGTTAGCATTTGTTGATAATTTAATGTGTTCTCATTTGCAGTTAGAAAGATGGCGTAAAGTCTCCACTTTCAACAAGAGATACACACAAAATCGTATTCTCAGAGGAAGAAATCAAGCAACAAATCTAATCATTTCCGTTATTGTGCCCTTTGTTTGCGTAACAACAATTAAATGAATATTGAGTGAATTTTTTAAACAAGCGTTGTTAATGTAGAAGAAACCTAAACCCTTGGAAATAAGCTGAAGGATTTTGTGGGATTGTTGAAGTTTTTCTGATAAGATATTACTTTTGATAAATATAGTGCTGTAATTTCACTAACGCCAGTTCCTAAAGAAAGTTCACCATATGAGGAAACTAATACTTCTACGGCAATTCTATCGATTGAGTGAAACTGTCCATGTAACGATTAGCTAAAATCCCAAATAACTGTGTAGTATGCAGTCTGGTAGCGGTCCTGGGGGAGGGACAAGTGGGAAGGCGAATGTTCCCCCAAACCTTTCCCTAGTTTCAGCATTGTACTACGACAATTATGCCTACTCTCCGTCATTGGCCTCTATACCAGGACAAGCTCAGGAAGAAGGGGTAAATTAAACAACATCAATTTTCTTTATTGATATTTTAAGTGGTACATTTTCCGGCAAAAGTCACGAATTATGCTTTCTTATCATGACATGTATGTAAGCGCATTTCTTCAGCTTTATTTCTGCAAAACCGTTTCAATTACCCCATTTTTTACTAATACATGCTTAATTTACTAATGACATGCTTTAAATCATAAATCTGGCTTAATGTAGGTAATAGAGACGCCTTTGATTAAATAAAATATGAACAACAAGTGACTTGATAACTTCCTCTCGCGTTGTTCCCAGAAAACAAGTAAAAGTTTAGTAATTGTCTTCACTCACAGTCGGCAGGGTAATATTCATTACTCTTATTACTCTTTAGGATTAACCATATAAAAATTTAAACTATTCTTCGCATAACATGATATGCAATAAGCACTAAATGTCTTTTCATAACCATTCCTAAGTTTTGGAGCTCGAACAATGGATATTGTGTAAGACCCACTTTACGAAAAAAAATCCTTATTCATGGATCACAGTAGTAATAAAATTTACATCTCATATCCGACCTTTCATTCGCTCCTTGTAGTTCATCTTAAATGTAGAGAGCTATCATGCACTTTTAAGACGAAAATTGAATCGAGGTTTTATTACAAAGAGAGATTCGTAGAAACAATTGGAATTTTTCTTAATGAATAAAAGGTGAAATTGTATAAATAATATTCAAATAGAGAATTATTTCTTAAGCCCTAAAGATTGTGGAATTGTCTTCTTTAATATGCAGTCAATTGCATACTCTCATTAGTGGAGTGAGAAATGCTGTTTAACTTATTGAGTGAGTTGGGCGTGTCAACATACGCTCAATTCCTCTTCGTTTTACCAGTGTATTCTGCAATCAAAAGACTAAGAATGGCATCGTATTACAAGGCGGTGATGGCCATGGAAGGAAGATCAAATCGGCCTAGTACAAGTGTGGTCAGTACATTATTTTTCATTTCAATTCCAATTCTACTTGATATTTTTTCCTTATTGGCAAAATATCTCTCTGCTTATAAATCAAAGAGAGAAAGCTCTCTTTGGCTATCAATCCTGGCATTACTAGCTTTGCAACCAGTGAACTGTAATTGGGCCCTTGATAAATTTCATAGTCATGAGTCATGACATTACCTGCCTAAAGTCATACCTTTCACTTCACTCTAGTAGATATTAACCGATAGTGTCGGTGTCACAAAGGACTATAGAATTCGCATGATAAAATAATTTACCCCCAGTCAAAATAAAATTTTCCCAACAATATGACGCAAGGGTTAAAATGCCACACTTGAAATTACTGTGATTTCCAAGTATTTTTTGTCATGTACAAAAGTTATCATAAAATGATTGACCATGCAATTATGAATTATCTGAGCAAAAGGATTTATTGGAAGCTTGAACAGTTTCTATTTTACCGTGCTTCCAACTTTCCATGTAATAAAGTAATTGAATATGACGCAAAGCACTTTATAAACGATGGAGTTGGAACGCCGCAGGCAGTAGACAGTGATATTATGAACATCAGGCCAAAAAAGTTGCTCTGAATTGCATAAAAATTGTGTTTTTCAGAGACATGTTGCAATTCCTCATTTCTACTACGACTTGCTATTCATTTCACATTTGAAGGTGATTCAAACAGAACCTCATCTCAGCACTAACATCGCAGCAGATCTTCACCGTTGTAAAACTGCATTCAGAGTTTCAGAGAGAAGAGTATCAGTGCAACTTTACGGATAAACCGTATATTACTACCATGTTATTGCACTCTACATTGAAAGGTCTTTCCTCGCATGTGAGAAATGTAGTAAAAACCCATTAAAAATATTTCTAGTTTCTCGCATTTCTTCTTATATTACCTACCACATGCACATTCTACCTAGCAGAGTGTGACTGTAGAGGTTTATACGGTTTGATAGTTTGATGTTCCACCTACACAAGCAAGCCATACCAAGTTTAACAAGTTTACTATCGGTTGTCGGAAGGAAATCATCAGTTTTGTGAGAGTATACACAAATACGACGACATACCAACAGGTCTAGTAAATATTTGACTGGTTGTAAGTGGCATGGGGATATCTATTTTTTATGAATAATTATCTCACTCCTTTGAGTAGGTGGTCGTAATGACAAATATATTGTTCTTTTCCTGCAAGAAAGTCCCATTTGTTAAAAGTTATGAAGTACAATAGTTACTGTGAAGTAAGTTGTAATGTATGAGACAGTGGTTTCAAAATGATCACGGATAATGGACAATAAATTGTTAATTGTTTTCTATATGAATGCTGAAGGTTGTTTTCTTTTGAGTGTGGTGAGATGAACGTGCATTGTCAACTGTAGATGTGAAGTGTGAAAAGTTAATTGTAATTTGTAGGTGTTTTCCACACATAAAGTATTGATATATATGGTGTGTGTAGTAATAATATTTCCTAGAGATAAATGACAAGCGTCTAAAGATAAGTATCTACACAGCAATACTTTTGCACTACCATTGATTCATCAGTACCTACTACTACGACTACCGTTGTTGCCCTAGTATAAACCGTATGCCCAACAGGAAGGCATGAAGTTTCTAGAGACGTGCTCGCATTGTCGAATCATTGTTAACTGATGATTTTAGATTTTCTTGCTGTTTCATGCTCACATTTCATTTTACCTGTGTATTCCAGGATTTACCCTTTGTTTAATAAACACACTTGACATTTACGGTGATCGGAAAGACGTGAATGTTATTGTGATTGACTGTTAGCATAAGTTGCGGCGCTCAGTTTATCGTATTGTTTCGGTGGGAGATAAAAATAATGGGAGAATTATTGAAGAATATTTTGTTGCTTTGTTTTGATTGCTACATGGTATGAAAATTGTCATGGAAACGTGAACATCATTGAATCCTCCTCCCTCCAGTAGTAAGAGAGAGTGAACTGTTTGATTTCCTTCTCTTGAGAATCCCTCCGTAAACGTAACAGGAGGGCAATTATGCTGTTAATGTTGTCTGTATAATTACCTAAATTGTAAATACATGGATTTAAATTGCCAGATAGAGACTGTGCGTTCAAGTTTGATTTTTTATTTTGTGAAAGTTTGGCTATTGAGTTGGGTATAGTGACGGTCGGTTAGTGATGAGTGGAGGAGAGGTTGGTTTCGCGTAAAAGACAAAGGGGAGGGGGAAGAGGAGGAAGCTGGACGGTACTTCTTTGTCCAGAGTTTGAATCATAAAATGCTCGCCTTCAGTAACACATATTGTAATGAATGGGACGGCGAGTCGGAATCGGAACCGTGTAGCAATGTCAGCAAAGTCCCTCTGAAAAATGTAATGCGCAGCCTCATCGGATAATTGGGAAATTCCAGACAAACTATAAATCTAACCGTTTCTCTTTTAGTACTTGTAGTAGTCTCTAACCAACCATCTATTTTTAATCTTCCGTTTTTGATGTGCTGTTGAGTGTTCCTGTTTGAAAAACACAAAAATTGTGTGAATTTTTAAATACATATCCTGAGGAAGCATGAGCACTACACTTATGCAATTTTGAGTTTCCTAAAACACACAAACCCGTGATTCGTGATTATAAATAGTCTCTCCTTCTCTATGATTGGTTTTATTGAACTTTTGTGATTACCTCGACATTATAAAAGGCACACTTTTTATGCATGTTTATACCATGCTCCTTAAAAATGTAGAGGGAACCTAATTTCAGACCAGATTGAATCTATTGAATAAGGAGGAAACTAGGACTAGAGACGCTAAACTTTAATTTGCATGCAAACGGGCAAGCATTTTGGACATATTTTGCCAATCTACCACCTCGCAAACGTTATATAGAGAGAAGAATGTACTGTTATAGCAATTCAGAATTGGAGCGAGTGACGCTGCTGAACGAGGAACTGAGCCATCTCAGATGCAAAGTACTGAAAGTTTACTAACAACTTGACCTTCAAATTAAAATATTTCAATACTTTTATTTTCTTATTCATCTAGACAACGGAAGTAAAATAATCATAAATTTCTAAATGTAGCCACAACAACACAAAACTGTAGCTAAGCGTCAATTGCAAAAATTGATTATGATGAATGTAACAATCATTTTCGAACACATACCTAACAAATTCTTTCGTAGCACTTACTGTACTGTCATTAGTAATTAGCTCATCTTCTCTTAGAGATTTAGCTTCAAGTATTTATTAGTTGGTTTCTTATATCCGCTCTTTTACAAAAACACGCGTTGTTTATGAACACATCAACTCGTTAAATTCTAGTAAATAGGTAATTACTTATGAATGGTGAAATCATGTTACTTAACTTTACACAATAAACTTTATTGTTCGTAAATTGACAATTGACGTCTTGTCATTTGGAAACCCATCTCCTTCCTCTCTGCACTTTACGTGCGGATCTGTTTTACGGAAAGTTTTCAGTAAAAGTACAAGGAGTTAGATAGTTCAATAGTTAGTGTAATCGCAAATGTAGTTCCTAGAAGCAGAAATTAAAAATCAGCGATTTGTGAATCTAATTTTAAGGTCAGTTTTGAATTAGTCATCAATCAACCTACTCCAAGACATTAATTACATTCGGCGATGTGCATACATGTGGGAACAGCCTAATACCATGGAAAAGATGGGGTCATATGAGTTTCAAGATGAGGGCGACGATGAGGTGTGACATTTTTATTAAAATGACATTTAAAAACTCTAACGTAGCCAATTTTTATGTATTATTATTTTGTCTCGTAACATACTATTTATTTCAGTATACATTTTACTTTTACACTCGCGCACCAATTTTCTAATCTAAATTTTTGTTAGACTAAAAACAATTCATTCCAAGCTTTTGTGTTTTGATTTTTTCTGCAAAAATTCAAAACACTTTCCATAAAACAAGGGAATCTGGAAATTAATTTAAGATTTGCTATCTGGGTAAGAGGTTATGTTTACATAAAAGTAATTAATAGCTTGGGTGGTATCTTATGGAAGTTATAAACTGTGACAATGTGGTATGGATACGTGGCTTTGTAATTAACACATCATCTCGTAAGTATAAATACAATTTAGTGCCTAAAGAGACCAGAGATTAATTTACAGAACAAAAAGATGTATGAATTCATCGGGAATAATCAATCGTTGCGTAATCTCATTTAATCTAGACAAGGATGATAGCATAGTGGGATTCATTTTATGATAGCGTTTAAAATAGGAGGATCTTGATCTTAAGATAGCATCAGTTAGCAATGCTAACTTAGCATAGTTAGCTATAGTTCTAAGACTCGAGAGTTTTGTCTGGTTGACCTTTTAAATGTCTTGAACTAAAATCTCCTACACGTAATAGATTGTTAATAGCACTTAGCACAAATATTTATATCGCACCTAATCAGTTGCCAATAATTTGGTAACAACAATGTGCCGCAGTATCTCAGTTTTTACATGAATGACATAAATTACGTTTTTATTGTAATAATTATGCTCAACTGAGAGTTGCGTATATTTGTTCATGTTTTTATGACTATTTTTCTGTTGAATGTTGTAGAGTGATCGATGAAGGCCGCATGGCAACACATTTTAAAACAATAACAAAAAGTCAAACGAAATTAACATTTACAAAAATCAAATTCCACGATGGCAGTAAACGAGGCATTTTGTCGCTTCGATGCTAATTTCACCAGTGACGACATATAATTAATGCTTCATTACTGCATCACTAAAATGGAATGGGTTCCTCCTGAACTAAGGTCGTATTACAAGAAAGGGGTAAGCTCAGAATGCAAAGCGCTACTGAGGAAAATCTCTTTTAGAGAAAATACTTATCCATTTTTTTATTGAGTTTTTATGGATCCGTCATGGATGTTAATTCATTTGCAGTAAATTCACAGATCCTTCACTTGTTTAATTTTTGTGTAGCATTTTAAAAATTGAATTATCTTTTTATTTGGTTTGTAAGCACCTCCTACCATTATTATTTTTTATCGTGCCAGTAATTAGTGATTCCTCCCCGTTTGCGTTTTGCCATTTTGCAGCATCCTTCCATTTCAACTGTAAAAGTAGTCAAGTACATTGCTGCACCTTTGCATGTAGTTTTGATTCAGATACCTTTTGATCTTTAAGACAGTCTAGGGACAGCTCCAAAGTCGCAGCTTTCAAGCTCCAAAGTCGCAGCTTCTGAAAGCTCCAAATTCGCAGCTGCAGCTCCAAAGTCGCAGCTTGGAGCTCCAAACTCGCAGCTTTTAGGCCAAAAATTGTTAATTTGAGCTATTTTATAGCGAAAATATGCCCGGCACAAAATATTTTTGACCAGCACAAAGTTTTTAAAGTCTTATATTGAAGTTAAGCTAATTTAGAAACTTTTGTATTTGCGCGATTTTTAAGTTTATTTGGATAACATGTTGCAAAATGCAATTCAAATGAAAAATTTAAAAGCTCCAAACTCGCAGCTCCATCAAAAATTCTTGTACCAGAAGAGGGCCTGTGCACGCAATAGCGT
>JAQIXX010000996.1:0-41756 GCA_034700605.1 Willowsia nigromaculata
CCTCTACAACCCTGATTTGCTATTGCAGAATCCAGAAAAGATTCCAGCTCATCTAGTTTATTTGTCTCACCCCATGCCTAAACAGAATCAACAGTTTATTGTGTAAAACCTTTTGCAACTTTACGTAATTAATAAGGTTTACTTTCGTTGTACCTGTTCGACTGCAGGCCATAGCATATCATATTCTGAAACCATTCCACTGTCTGCATAAAATGCAACAACTGTGCGATTCAATCTCCAAAACACGTCTGGTGTAGCAGCAAGTGTCAGTGATTTTGGAGCTAACATTTCGCCAAGTTCTGCTTGCAAACGCTCTATCAGTTGATGATGAACGTCTGGGCTGTTGAATCCAACAGGGAAACGATGAAAGTCAAGAAGAACGATTTCGTTAGTCTCCTGAGCAAATTTACGCACATCCTCTAGCAATGTTTGTAGAGGTCTTATTCGAATTGCATCATGGTTTATGTAAAACTTTTCAGCAGTATTAGGATAGTAACCGACACGAACATCAAGTGAACGGATACCATTAATTAGTTGGTCATAAATAGAGTCTTCATGACTGCAAGTAAATAATCACGCATAATCAGTATCAATTAGCAAATCATAATTTAGATTGTTCACTGCTCAATGCATGGGCTTACCAGTAAGTATATTCAATAAGAACACCTTCTGACGGCCAACCATCATAATATATCCATGAACCAGCATTGTGTGTTCCGGGAATCATGAGTGATGATAAAGGAATGTTTCCAATCACTTCTTTTATGTCATTCATCCAAGTTGGATGTATGCTCAAGCAGTCAGAGAGCAAGACAGTTGGACTTCCTTTTTCAGTTCGAATATATGCTACCCAAAACCCTAAGCATTTGTCCATTGATGCATTCAATGGTATTCTGTCATACCGAATTGCAGTTTTCACACTACCAGAGGAGGAAGATACGGAATGACTTTCTAAAGTATGTTCTTCCATCCGCACGGCATCCATTCCCATAGGATTCTCAGAGAACAAACCGATCGTATCATTGGGTGAAGTTTGGAAATTGTCCCAGTGCATTACCAGCAATCTGTCGAGTAGAACGACATTGCCTCCCTCATTCCTGAATCCTGCTTCAGGGGAAATCGTCAAATATACCTGGGGGTCTTGGAACAGAGCTACGAGAAATGAGGAATGTATCTGCATATTATTATCACTTTCATTTTATGTTTAATTGGCTAACGTTCAATGAAGCATGATGCAAAAGTATCGTCACAATACCTCGATGGGCTGTGATGTTCCTTGACTCTGAAGGAGCCCCTACGCAGGTATTTAGAACAAAGATTGCCCATAGTAAATTACACACAACTAAATGAGGCTTCCACATGATTAAATTGTGAACTATTCTTGGAGACGAGATGAGAACCATAAAGAGAAACCCAAAATTCTCAACTGAAATGCTAACACTCTCAGCAAACAACGAGTCGCCTATTTATGTGAATGTAACTACTTACTGGCTTATCATCTCACTGTCAAAATATGTCTTTTTAGTGATGATTATTTCAGCATTTGATATGGGATTAGCTGTTGGAAACAACTTCAAGTCCGATAATATGCTATTTTGGCTTGTCTTTCCGACTCGTGTGGTTTTACCAGTTAGGCTAGACGAACATCACGAGCTCGACTCTCACGAAAAGTGTTTGCGAATATTGAAGGGCTGCTTAAAGCATTGATATTCTGTGAGCAATAATATTATGCATTTCATTTCATTAATACTCATATGCATAATAAATCAATCATGTCCATTATTTATTATTCTCAACTGTTGACAGATTAAACAACAGCTAAAAATCGGACAACGTAAGTACGTCGTAAGTACTTCAATGGACTATAGGCTTGTTCTACTTGCAATAATTACGTATAGTACCGTAAATAATAGCTTTGAGATATAAAATTATTTTTTTGGAGTTGAGCTGAGCATTGATCCACTTGCTGTGCACATTGTTGCTACTTTTATTGTATTTTTTTTGGGAATTGGATAGGAATAGGTTATGTGTAAGTTTATGTAATTAGCTTGCGATAAAATATTTATCTACTATGATTTATTTTTAGCTTAATTTTATGAGCCAATATAACTTTGAGCAAGATGCACATATGTACACAAGTATCTGCATTAAAATATTTACTATAAAATGTAAGTGTATAAGGTTTACATGTAGGCAGGTATGTCAGTCTCTAAAAGTTGTATAAAGTTTTGAAATAAAATCGAGAGTATTATGGATAGGCATAATCATCATTTCTTGTTCATAGGTAACTTCTCAATATTACAACATTGCATTATAGCTTTTCATGACCAGTAGAAACAAAAGCTCAATCAATATTTCAGATGGTCACATTAGTCCGTAGTCAGTGCTATAACACAAAGCTGATACATTTATGTATTTGTTGCTATTCTGCAGTTCAGTCTTACCATTTATTTCCAACAATTTGAATGTATGCTTATGTGTGTATCGGCTAATGCCATTATAGTTTATATCACGGCTAATCTGAGTTTAACTACTTGTATTACGTTCATAACTGTATTTTGGAATGGAGATGAAGAAATTCCAAAAAGAAAGTAGAAGCTGATATAATCAATAAGGTAAAATACGGAATGGTAGTTTTAGGTATATATGATTTTTAGGGAAGATGCATTTGCCTTTGCCACTCGTTCATGAGTATTTTTTGTTAATCGTACAATTTTATGGGATAACATATAAACTTGAAATGTTGAGGCGTGAGATTTACATAATCAAATCTATCACAAATTTGATTCAATTACTTGTGTTTATATATTTATTGATTTATATGATGATTTGTGTTAGTGTTTGTCTCTCTAAACAAATTGATTTTTTGCTCCAGTTTTCAACATTGCTATGCTATGATTTTTTGTGGAAAGCGTTTTTTTAGATGAAAGTAAATGACGATGATAACGTTTCACGCAAGGATGATTCTCTTTGGAAAAAAAAATCTATCTACATTGTTCTTCAGAATGAAATTCATTTCCACGTAATTCAACTTTTCGCATCATCGAATCATCGAAAGTCAAAACGGCGAAAGATGATTAATGACCATTCATGATGGGTAAGTATTAAACACGAGATAACGGAAATAACACGAATTCCCAAATTTTGTACTCGAACAATTTTATTGATAACTCAACCTCTTCATTTCATCTACAATTAAAAAGTAATAAATTATTTAATGTTGTGTTACCAATATCTGGCACAGTTTAATTATGTCAGTGCGGCATTTTTACAAAGTCCGGAAGTATAAATATTAAATTAAACAATGCAGTAACATATAACATACATAATGATCTTGATTCGTGCAGTCCCAGAATAAAACTTCATCATCATTAATTAAAAGTATTGAAGCATCAATCATACGTCTAAACAATATTTACTTATTTATACCATCATTCAAAATATATTAAGATTCGGTATTTCAGACCAGAATTTCTTTGTTTTTGCCTCGTATAGTAGAAAATCTGTTTTGTCCCATTGTCTCCACCAAGAAGTAAACTACCAACTAGTTAGAGCTCAATGGATATTTTGTTCAGCCATAAACATTGTGAACAATCCTATCTAAGAAATCGCTTTGATGACCCCATCCAAAACTAGGAGTAGAGCCAACTGGCGAAACATTGATAACATTACTTACTCTTCCTCGCCGCCCCCTGTTATTGTACGGGACCATGAGATTTCTTAGAAACGAATTCGACATGACATGATGAGGATCATACTTATCCAAAATGCTGATTGCACGATTCCACTCTTCGATTCCAAATACACGAGGGATCGTCTCTCGAATGAAGTTTTGGTCAGTGAAAGGATCGTTGTTTGTGAAACCCCAACTTTTACTCCATTCCGGTCTTATAAGTGCATCTCCTCCGTTATATCTCCTGTATGCCCATTCTTCATACTCTGTTGAAAACTGGTCGCTGTAGGGCCTGTTCGTACTGGTAAGCGTATTCATCCAGACACCCACGTCAAAATCTGGTCTTGATCTCATTGGACTTGTTGGGGAAATGTCTGGCGCAACTGCTCCAGGAATGAGGGTTTCTCTGGGATCATCCAATCCAGTAACCCGCAACTTAATATATTGATCGATTGGATAACGGCCAGCAGCTCCATACTTATCCAGAAGCTTCAAGTAAAACTGAACCATGTCATGCAAAACAAGCTGAATATTTGCTCTATTTGTGAGCACAACCCAACCGCTGTATACCAAAGGAGTCGCAGTCCTGTTGTAATACAAAATGGTGTTTTTTGATGGACCCCAAATATCCCACACCCTGTCCTGGGTCAACCCTCGTACCAGCCTTTCATAAGTTTGGGGTCCAAACACGGTTCCTGGAGTTTGAGGATTATCAAAAGTGGAAGAGAATTGATAGTTGTAGGCATGTCTTGTTACTCGTGCTCCTGAAGGCTTCACATTTGTAACATCCCATATCTTTAACCATGGACTTTCCGTAAATGGATACCAAATTGCATCAACTCTTCCGGAAGCATCGATGAAACTTGAAATTGTACGCAGTCCTGTTGCATTGCTCGGATGAGCAAACAGTTCGCTTCCAGGAACGTCAACTCGAGACAAACATCGCATGTTGTAGTTTCTCCCCACCAGCAGAGATACCTCTGTGATGATTGCTCTTCCAACATGTACTATAAATGCAGATATTTCAGGATCGGATCTGGAAAAGGTCTTTAAGACATAGCCCCTTACTCTCTCATCCCAAACAACTGCTTTTATCTCAGCAATCGAATTACTGACAGAACCAAAGGTGAAACCCGGATCCGTTAATTTCTCATTCAAGGCGGGCGCTCCAGCACCATGACCTCCTAAAAAATATTAAAATCAAATAAAATAATATAATAAAATATAATAAAATAATAAATAAATAATATAACTAATATAAATTCTAAATACCTATTGCTAACACCCCACCCACAGTCGCATCCCCACCGACAATGGGGGCCATTTCTATGCCATATCCATTGATTTCTGCAAAAGTCATAAAGTCTTCCATTGATGCACCAGTTTCTGTAATTACAGTGGTTAACTTCCTTGATCCTGTAGAAGACACGCTTCCCATTCTTAGACGTTTCATGTGACGTGTCATGTCGATTATGATGATTTTAGAAGGGTCATCTTGCTCAGAAACGGTGATGGGAGGATAGCTGTGTCGATGACCTTGAACTCGAGCGTTTCTCCCCGTCATGTATGCCCAATTCACTATAGATGCTACTTGTTGGCCAGTTCTTGGATAAATCACTAAATAAGAATGTGTATTATTAATGGAACTAGCCCAGTTACTGTATGATTCATATGAAATTTCCAGTCCAGAGGTCCATCCTTCATTAGGAAGGTTTTGTCGTTGTCCCAAATTGCTGTTCACTGTTAATGTTAACAAAAGACTATTGTTATCAATTATTATCATCCGTTTGAAACAAATTTTAAAAATTCACTTGATGCTAAAATCAATACCTGTTAGTAGAACTAGCACAAATGTAGACACAATGTGCAATTTCTCCATCTTGAGCGAATTTGCTTTTGTGAATGATTATAAATTCATCTTATTCAGTTTGCGTTGCGTCGTACACGTATGTAATGCAATTACCAACTGGAATGGTTACAACTTTTCATTCATCCAAGTCAATTTAAAACAAAAATATATGTAAACGCTGAAAACAGAATAATTGGTCAAAAAACACCCTAACTGACAAAGACACACACAGATAGGTAATAGTGTAATAATATTGAATCACATACAAAACCGCAAGAAAGGGTCTCTACTAAATGGCACGCATTATTTGTTCAAATACTGCGTAAATTGTATTGCTTTAATCACACCTTCGGGAAGAATATTTTAACATATTTTGCTTCCCTTAGCCAAATGCCAAAAATTGTGCCCAAGACATTTAAATTAGGTACATTTAGTTTTTATTCTTAATATGAACTTAAATCACAAAGCACAGTGGTCTCCAGCTTAATTGAGCTAAACTCAAGCAGAGTTGGGCTTAATCTCTGTTTACTTTCCGTTTGCCGTTAACGCATAAAACATTGTACAAATATAAAATGCTAGGGCGCTGGTGCATACAATTTACGCTAAATGGTATTTTTGGATGTAATGATAAAAAATATGCCTACATACGCACAAGTACAATTTAGCGTAAACGGGAGGAAACAATACAACCGTTCCACGAAGGATACCATCGCTGTACGCCGCATAAAGCTCTGCTTACTTTAAACGCGACCTTCGGCAAACCTCATACAGATAACATTTACATCAAAATAAAATTCTTCCAACATTAGGTATCAAAATCAATAATTTTGTATCCCCTGTAGATTATTCAATTAGTTTTTTTCTTGAGTGCAATGGAAATAAAAAATTTCATCCAATACGTTTACACTACATAGTCAATAAATCTTTTGTCTAGCCATAAGACATATTTTGTAAGAAATGTAATGAATTCCATTCATCGATGTACTGAAAAGGTGTACCATTCCAACCCAAACAGGTGTTTTGGAAAAATAGTTAAATCTATGGATTACTAACCACTGACTGACTATGTACTGTACAAGTGATAATGATCAATACTTTATCGTATTTTTACTGATCCTGTAAAGGTACATGCATATTATCAACCATCTTTCACATAACATGGTCATTAAGACTTATTCATCCTTTTGATTAAAATCCCCTCTGTATTCTTACTGCAGAATTGTTTATTTACTCAAGTTAGGTATCATAATTAATTATTAAGTTCATGATGATAATTTCATGCATGAAATCTACATAAAACACGATATCAGTACCAGATATTCAATACCCGTGCATTTGTGACTTACGTGCGGTTATAATAACTATGCTATTGCACTGTTCTGGCTTCTAATTTTCCAATTTACAAAAAAAAATACACAAGCTCCATTAGTAAGCTGTAAGCTCATGAGCGATGGATTAACCGCATACACAATACAGTTTTATAGAAATATGCATTCTTATTCTTACAGACTATATTATCAAGACAATGGAATATGATTAATTTTGTCACTGAATTGAATGAGTAGGCATTTTAAAAAGTACGGAAGTAAGCATGCATGTAAAAGAAATCATAAAAGCATCATCGCCGGATAGTTGACAGTAAATATGGCTCTTCAATAGAATAAACTGCATGCACAGAAAAATATGAATGATTCCAAGATTTGTGTGTAACAATTTTCCCAAATAACGGCTAAAACTCAAGACAATGCCCGCATTAGAAGCATTATTGGATGAATATGGTGGCATTTTATCCATTCCGAGCTAATTAATTTTGTCACGACATGAGTTCGAGGCGGAAGTTGAAAATGCATTTTTACATAGAGAAATGTTATTATTAAGTTTTTAGCGTTATCGCGTGAAAGCAAAGACCGTGGAACATTGAACCCGTAGAAATATATAAAAGAAACATAGAGCTATTCCATAGCTCTTTGTTCTGTGTAGGTTTATTATATTAAAGGAAACATGCGCACATATTATACATATCTTCAATAGGAAGAATTTTAGTCACTTGCCTATGTGTTATGTGTGTTTTTTTGGGAGATTTTACCCAAGTTCTACCTGATGCTGATACTCCAGCCTAACTGTCTACAACAAAAAAACTTTCATTTATGCGCATGCTTACTATTTGCCACGCCATGTATTATTCCGAGTTTTAACATTTTTAGAGATATTCATCATCAGTAAAAGTGTCTGCATATGAATTCGCAGTGTATGCATAGACTACAACATAACATTAGAAAGGTTTAATATCTAACAAATTGATTCAAACATCGAAATTCTTACGGACCACCAAAAATGTTACAAATTTTGAACGGTAATTTTAGGGAGAAGAGATGGCCTAGTATCCTTTTTCGATCTTTACTTGATGATTTTTTGTAAAGATTTCAGGGTTTCATTTCATCAGAGATTTTAACATTTCATCCGGGATAGAAAATCCCTGATTCTGGTACATTTGTAAACATTTACACCATTTTAGTATAATACATTAATACAATGCACTTTTAAAAGAGAAAGATCAACGTGCGTTTTTAAATTTTAACTCAAGGTGACAAACTATATTAACGATGAATAATTTGAGTTGTGCATTTTTGAGGATCTGGATCGGAATATCGGAAAGTCAGTGAACATGCGTTGTCGAAGTGAAAAACGTTGCCAAAGCTTAAATCAGCCACACAGAGCGTACCTAGATTCGAAATTTATGCATAATTGCAAGTGGCAGTAATATGTGGTATGAACTCTAAATCTCAACTCTCCACCTCCCTCTGAGAACTCATTAATCGTTTGATCTTGAGACGGGACCTTTGAAGTCAATCCCATGTATTTTTGCTGCGAACTACAAATGTACTGGAACACGGACTATATATATTAAACTGGATCTGCTAATGGGAAAATCAAGGTTTTATTTCTCACAATCGCCACTTTTTTTGCAAAACAGTGCAAAAATTTGTACATATACATAATCTTGTATTTTGTTCTTTTCTTATGTCTGAGTTGTAACAGCTATTGCATAAAATTTTGAATGGAATAGACGGATAATAACAAAATGTACAAAATCCTGTTGCTAGCAGGCCGTGACATTAAAAAAGAAATGGAAGGCCACGAGAATCATCTTTACGATAGTTCTCTATTAATAAGAGTATAAAGTGTGTAACACCATTTTTTATATCTGAAAATATATTTCGCACAAAGTTGCTATTGCGAGGTCTGCATATGTAATTAGACAAAATTTCAAAGGTGTAAGTACTTTTTTGGAAATACGTTTGTTCACAGGAGGACTGCATCTAATGTTTCGTGCAATAGTAAAATTGTTTCGTTCATTAGTTCTCTGTAATTTTGATTGCTGGGGGTAATGTTGTTGGAATGAAAATATACTTGCAAAGTTACGCAATATCTGTAATAACGTAACTCTGCATATTGGATGCTTAGACTTAAACCAAAGGGATCTCAAATATGTCATTTTTAGACAGGTCCTACTGGTATAATAATTTCAGGTCTGAAGTATTTATAAATATGCGAAGTATTCGTCTCGCTGACTAATATTTTTATTCTTTCCTCAATGTGAAATTATGGTATTTCAAACAATAAATGTTTGAACCTTACATATGCAGGTAATCTTCTTTATATTCATCTTTAAGATGTAAACATTTCCTTGTATGATACATAACGTATGACTCACATTTACAGTAATAATCTTGATTTGAAATAGACATAATAATAATATGCATGTAGCACCAAGATGGGCATTGCTGCAAACACGTCATTGATTAAACAGAAAGAAACATTTGAAAATCTATATATAATGTATAAGTGTTGTGAGCTAGAGAATAAACAAGATTTTTATTCTAATTAATATTGAGTTTTATAGCACTTCGTCACTTATTGCCAATCATGTTATTTTTAATTCAACTTTTGACTTGCGTATAGTAGTATAGATTATAGATCATCACCAGCTAATTTAAAATACATGATTCACTTCATGTACATTACGTCAAACTTTTGACAAGTGACGCAGCAAGGAAATACTGGAATTTCTTCATGGATGCCAACGCAGTAGTCATCAGTCCCCGTGTCACTGTTTGAAAAAACAAATAAACTTCTTGCTTAGATATTACGTGGCATGTATCAGTATTAAATACCCGTATTGGAAAGACTCTTACCATTCATTTTTTGATGTGATACATAGTTTTAGTTACATTATCGAGGAAATTAAAGGTAGACTAGGATTTTCTATGCATATACATTTACGCGTGTGGAACGTTTTACTTCCTACAACTTCCGGTTTGAAAATATTTCCAAGAAATCTCATTAAATCGAGAGTAACCTTAAATATTGGCTTGATATTGACTTGGGTCATGTTAATTACATACCAATGATTTGCTATCAAAGTTGAACATTACCATACGCATATCAGGCAAAGAACTATTAATTACTCATCGCTAGTTCTACAAGAAATAAATATATGCGCTTGATATTTATAGTTCAATGCTGTTCAAATCACATTCCCATGATTTTCTCACGCCTCATTACATGTGTCGGAATTGCTTTACATGATTTCATAAAATCAATCTCCTATAACATAACTTTTAAGCTCTCCTCACAACTGATAGTACTTCCAGATTTTGTTCATATTATTAAGCTACTGCCTAAAACATTTAGCAGATATTGAGATATTATGATTGAGTTGTATTTGGAGACATTGTAAGTTAGAGTCCAGAAATATTTATAAAATGTCGATAGCAAGGAATGAGCTGAAAATAGCGGTTTTTCCCTAACTGTTGAGGGAGTTATATTTATGTAAAACAATATACTATGTAACAAAAGACTCTAAGGACACAAATGTTATATAATTCCACGGTAAAATCCAATAAAGCCAGTGCAAGAAATACCATCGTGTCACCATCGTTGAGTTGGAAAGTTTAGAACAAACGTAGTATGTTCCATTATGTATAGTATACAGCCTAAAAATTATAGGTGGGCATGAAATTAAAATGAGCTTAAGATGAAAAGTATACACTGCATTAGTTTATAATAATCTGGTGCATGCTTAAATGAACTTGTGAGATTCAAGTTCAGAGTCAGTTACATAATAAAAAGGACAACATTTGGGAAGGTTAAAAAATTCGCAATTATACATACTTCTACTCTTAACATGGAATGTGAATTATGTGAAATCGGAAACCTTCATTTATAATATGTTTTCCGTGTTACCTTTTCCAAAATTGAGTCTACAATATCAAATACAGAATGTACAATTTCTCTATGATATAATGTACTACACGCACAAACCAAACCATACTGTACGCACTTTACAAATATAATAATAATAAATGGACAATGCAATACGCAAGTGCATAATAATACATTAATAAAAATCATTAAATTAAAATTGTATGCGTAAAGGAAGCGGTAAGGGAAGTCTCAATTCTCAATACTTCTCTCTCAATGCTTGACTTCCATATTTTAAAAAAATGAATGATTTTCTCTTCTGAAATTCTTTAGTCTCCTGTCTCTGTTTAGCCTTACTTTACTGGCTTCAACTATTGAATGCATTATCGCTTACAGTGCCCAAGGATGGATGTTATATATGTGCCTTGTTTGGTGTTACACTTTACTACTATTATTAAAGCCTTATATACTTATAAAAACATCAGCCTATATATATACTACTGTTGCATATCCCTCATTATTTTTCTTTCTTGCTACTATCGAAATGTTTTAACTTCCAGAACGTGTTTAACTTTTTTCTCTAGCACTTATACATGCACAACTCTAGTTTACTAACTCTTCATAAGACAGACGATTCCTCTGAACTCTGAATCTATGTTCATGCAGTAAATGACAATGCAAAAGCTCTCGCTAATTTGACATTTTATCCCCTAAATGAGCCGGAAAGAGAATAATTATATTATGTACAATCATAATGAATGACACTAAGAAACTAAGCAGTCACATGAATGCAAAATAATCATTTAAAAGGTAACAAATATGGTAAGTCACATAAGCAGAAGCAATTTTCTTTTCTCCTAATTTTTAGCGTTAACGGAAACTATAATTAGAATAGCAGCGCCAGAAATATTTGTTACTACCTTCAGCATAATTACGTATTTTTTCCAATTAGCTTGTAACTTAAAAACATAACTAGACCTGTACCTCTTATACAAAGTCCCTATTACTGTTGTTGATTACCACACTTGCATCATAGTGTCAGTGTCAATGAATGAATCTCACTTTTACTTCAGCCAATTGGATAGATTTTTTTAAAGTTCCAGAGCTTGTTATCAACCCACCCCAATAGACTATATGCTACATTTTTTATTCATTTTCATACTATTATTTACAGTTTACTCTTTTAAAATGTCATAAAATTCGCTCAAAACTAAGATAACACATGAGGTGGTTCCTACTTTAGGCTAACTTTATTTCAAACTCCATGAAGCCTCTGGTTCTGGTATAAGCTACATATTAAACTGCATATTCTTTGGATATAAATTGGGGTTGACAGTATAGGTGAAAGAGTCAAGATACAAGGCATTCCTTAAATTTTCTGCACTGCGTTTTGTCATAAATTGTGAAATGAAGCAGTAATTTGAAGCACTTCCACTTTGACTTTGTCCAACTTGTCTTGGCTGGTGTGGTGTCACTGTACCTTCAAAATATTAACTTACTATTATAGCGCTCGCGTGTATTTCATTGAACATTTCATACCAGTCGGAATGAGTCATATCTCCAAAGCCATTTTTCACAGAAGCATTAAGTTTTACAGACAACACCTTCATCATTAATAATTAACTTAACTCTATCTAGGTTATGGTTAAAGATTTGGGTTATCCATGTTAAATTTTTCGCAGTTTCACATATTTTACACACTTGTTAAACTTTGTAGATTGCCTACTTGCATACTCAATCAGGCTCATTTCCTGTTGTGGCGGTGATACGTTGATGTCGTGTATATATTGATGGGTTGGAGTTAGATTATCCCATCGCATTAATGATCATCCTTTTTAAAAGGTTACTTATCTCGGGTTCTTGTTCGTACCTATAATCTTCCTTTCTAATAATGCACATTCATGCCTATAGTTTAAAACTTAATTGCCATTGTATTTCATTGCATTATACATTGGTGGAAGGAAGCTATTTAGCATGTCGTTATTTTTCTCTATTCTTTTCTTTTTCTGGAGCCGTTCGTCCATGGCATGAGTAGATATTATTACCTCTGTGCATTACCTCCTTCTCTCCTTGGACTATGCTGAGGTAAGGAAACGAGGCTTTCGCTCTCAGCTTCAAACAATAGGGCTGGCTGACAAGCATTGTGTGCATGTTTGTAATAAAGTTTTCAAAGTTCACTTTATTACTATTAAAATGATAAAGGAGAATGAATCATGGGAAAAACAGGATGGCTAAAGTAGTTTTCATACATATAACAATCGTAATAAACCAACTCCATATCTATCCATGTAATTCTTTAACTTTTACAACAACAGCGACTATAACTATTAGGCATCTCATGAAAAATTTACGTGTGATGGAAAATGCATACATTACTAAAATCTTCAGTTGAACTACGTAATTAAAGAAAATTTTTCGTTGGGTTCGAGGTAACCATCATGGAAAACTGAATACAGGCACGTATATGCGCACGAATAGGCAAATCTTCTGTATTTTTTAAAAAATTGTATTACCTAATGTTTTCAACCCTCTGCACCCACCTTCCAAGATAAAACTATAACCATGATGTTGATTATGACGTTGATGATATGAAGTTGATGATGATGCATCCATGATACTTTACTTTGAGCAGCCATGTTTTTCATTTTATATTTATAATATTCTCTCATCGCCTTGAGTTTCTTCAGTTTCCTGATCGTCTTGACTGGAATAGAAATAGCAATTTTTGTTCCTCCTGCTCAGTAAATATCCTCATCGCTTCAATAGCCACGAATTGGAAGTAGGGTGTTGAATGAAATAGTTCACTTTGCGCCTTCGGTCATTTAGGTAACTGTTTGGAAGGAAGGTTTGGATTTCCAGCTTGGGTTTAAATGATAATTTTTAATTGGAAAGATTAAAATTAATTAGTTTTTTAGGTTTTGAAAGGCTTTAGTACAACAAGAAGTAAAACGACGAATATTCGAGTGATAAATTAGATATCAGAGATATGGTACTTCTGGGAATGTTTAAAGTGAAACGCATATTCGTTTTTTGAAGTGTTGAAACTGTTTGAAAACTTTTTTTTTTAAAGAGTGCCAAACTAAATCTTTATCTAAAATATTTAAAATGGGAAAGTCTGTGAGCAGGGGTTTGTTTGGTGTTCTCTCGTTGGTTTCTATTGTAAGTGCTTCATTCTTCATTTTCATGTGCAAAATCATGTATGGTTCTTTACGTTATTTTCGATTCTGGTTGTTCATGTGGATTTTTTATGTGCATTTGCAAGATTTTTGGAGTTGGTGTAATCGCCGTGTCCGGGACACTCCTGAATCAAGCCCTTAGATATCAAGAAATTTTTGGATATGCTGGTTATGGGGTGAATGGATTTGGTTTAGGTGGAGGTCCGTTTTACGGGAATAGTTTGTATGGGGGAGGCGTCGGGGGTCTACCAGCATTTGGATATGGATCTGTAGCCACGGAGGCTTATAATATCTACTACACTTCGTACAGAGTCGTAGCAATTTCTGCCGTGGGAATTGTTGTTGGACTTGTGCAAGTGCTGATGTCATTCATGTTGTGCTTTACTGGAGAACGGGTAAACATGATCATTTAAAATATCACTGCGCGTATTTTATTTTTAACATACGTTTCTGACCATTATAATATCTAATTTAATCCATGTCTCTTGTATTGCCCACAGAGCGTTAAAGGCATCACAGCTACCTATGTTTGTGTCAGCTTCATAGTTCTCTTTGCATTAATTGCTATTTTTGCACTAGCCATTTACTACCAAGCAATTTACACCTTGTACCATTATCATACTGAACAATTGCCTGATGGATACAACTACCATTACAATCCAGAGGTGTGCTCAACTGTTTTTTAAATATCGTTTTGTTTCTCATGAAATCAGTCAATTTTTTAAAAATAACGAATATCTTATTATAGGGACAAGCTTTCTGTGCCGTTACTGGACTCGATGTGTTTTTCCTACTTGCCTCAATGGTTGGGGCTGTCATCCTTGCCAGGAAATATGACGACTACGAAGGACATGACACTTGGACAGTTCACCGCACCAGTCCCAGCGCGATTTCTCAAGGAAGTGACAGAGGTCGGTCGGAAGTTTAAAATGGACTTTATCTATAACTCATTGCTGTTCCTTAACAATGTTCCCTCTCCTTTTGTTTTGTACAATAAAATTCCTTTGATATACACATAGATATATTACCAGATTTTTAGCACTGTTTAGATTTGCAGAGTATGTAATTTTGTGTTCACATTCTTATTTTTTCTAGGATTCATTAAGTCAGGAAGCCGCCTGTAGATGATAAACGTGTAAAATGCCATTCATATTTAGAGTAAAGAAGTTAAAGCAATTGTCCAAGTCCGCACCCCATTTATGTAATAATATGGGCTGCCACTGTGTACCTTATAATCGTGGCATTTTCACAAGTGGTCCAGGTGTTCCATCATTAATGTTTAATATAATTATTGTGCATGCAAAGCGAGAGCGTAAGAATGATTGAAACATTCGAAATGTATCTTTATGAAAATTTAGACGTAAAAGTATTAATGTCAGCTTAGTATGAATGCTACTAGTATTTTACACCTTTTTAAATCGCATTTTGTAGCAAACATCCAACACTCATGGTAAATTTTAGTGACAGATTGTAGCACTTGAACAGGAAACATTATTATTTATCACACTATATATTAATAAGCCATTAAAATGCCGTATGCATTTGTGAATGTACAAAATATCTATTTTTCGTGTGATTGATGTGAACTGTGCTATATCTTATATGACTTGTGTAAAATTATAACTGGTAAACATAATTGTACATACAATGATTCATCGAGACAAGACTTTTTATAAATAAATAAATAAATGCTTACGAAAAAAGATAAATATGCGCATTTCAGTTCTGCTAAACCTGCTTTATTTACTGAGTCATAAACTATCCAAAAAAGTTTATGGGGAAACATGCGACTCATCACTGTCCGCTTTGCATTTCTTCGCATTTTTAGCTTAGCAGAAAACTGATTGACCAAAGAGGTGTTTTACTACGCATATTGATAACATTTTACAATATTGCCTATTTATATGGATTACATAAATTATAAAAGCTTGCGAGTTTTATGAATACAGTTTAGTCAGCAATCAATTATAAAAGTAGATGGTGTGGTGTGGATGGTAAATCGGTCGATTTATTTATTTGTAAATTTTGGGCTCTTTTAAGTACATGAATCATTGATACTTTAGTTTTAGTGTTTCGTGAATGCATATTCATACTTTCATACAAGGAGGACTTGCCATTCATCCGGATCCTTTGGTTTGACCGCATCACATTGGAATGGAGGTCGCGGTAATTTAGGCACTACAAATGGAATCAGCATATTATTTTTCTGTATGCAAGGCATTGAACCACAGTAAATTGGCGGCCCTAAGAATCCTGGCTTATTGCAAGCATCCTGTGACCTTCGTATCTTGAATGTTCTCTCGTCTGCCGGACAACGAACTGGATATGGTTTTCCAACATAAAAGTAAGGATCAGGTAAAGCTTTGTCAGTCTTGTCCAGGTAGTAGTTTCGATGATTTTGACAACGCGTGTAAAACTTTTGCAACTCCAGACGTCTATTGAAATCCACACCGGGACTTCTTATGTTTGGTGTTTCATTAATCTTTTTGCTACTGATTACTCGCTGAGCCACAGCTACGTCCGGAAATGGGGTGAAGTCGCATGGAAATCGACCATATATCATTTTCGGGCGAACATGACGTTCCATTAGTTCTTGTCGAAACATACGAAAGTGCTTTTGTGTGGCGCCACCAAAGGTACTCCCACAATTCATGCTAACTCCAGGAAGATGTCCTAGATAACCTGGCATGATCACAGGTGGAATGTAGTCCCCCATGTAAGTGGTGACAACGACCCCTTGTCGAAAGGGCATAACATCCTTCCCAGTCCTGAGCACTGATATTGGCTGTGTTCCGGCTGGGACACCATTGTAATTCATACTTGGAAAGCATGCATTGCAGGACATGATGACAATTGAACTGTTATTATCAGTCAATCTTTAAGTACTTTTTGAAAAGAAAGTATGCGTGGGTTGTCGTTCTTTGTTCTACAGTTAATGTGACCAGTAATACAAAGTTGGTTGGTTGATATTCGTACTTGGTGGTTATTACTTCAATGAGCTTTTAAATAGATCAATGTGGTGGTTAGCTGCATTTGGATTTTTTGTGAACTTTTGGAAGAAAAATTAACCAACTTGTCAATTCTGTAGTTACCATAAACACTTAGGTGGATGTAGCATTATGCCCTCACAACCCTCCTTGACTCATACAGAAAAGAGGTTTTGACCAGAGAATTTGAAAAGAAATAGAAGGGCAACCGATCCAGTAAATTGATAAAATTTTGACTACCATTTTTATCACTTCCCATTGTTTAGTGACCCCCCTAAGTTTCATTGGATGCTGAAAATATGCACATTTTATTAGCTTGGACCGCAAAATTTGCTGAAAAACTCCAATGTGATAGTCAATGTGATACCTTTGGGGGGGGGTTACTAAACAAAGTGGGGAGTGATCAAAATGGTAGTCAAAATTTTAAAACTTTGCTAGGCCAATTGGCTTTCTATCTCTTCAAATTCTCTGGTTTTGACAATTCGGAACATCCAAGATTGGTAAAAGGCAAAGCATCCTTCCTAGTTACGACAATTTACAATATGGCAAATAAGATCTGAAATGGAAGCAACTAGGAAGGATGCTTTGCCTTTTACCGATCTTGGGAACATCCATTCCATCGATCTGTATCGATTTGTGATTGAACCATCGTGATACTTCAATTTAGTACATTATTCTACTCAATGTGCAATCAAAAAAATGTTACAATTACGATGCTAAAAGTGCTTTACCATAGAATAAATACGTATTTTTCCAAGTAATGGTATGCATAAACAGGATTTTTTGAACTAAAGATGTCTGGATGTCATTTAGTCTTTATTTCATTTCATGTTTTATTCCTGCAGGTACTTCGTAAATTACTTAACACACTGATAGTGATACTTCCGATTAGCAAATTACATACATGCGATACAAATTGTTATCTATCGCTTTTTGGTCTCCGAAAATTCAGGAATGATATGCTGAGCTAACCAGAGGCAATAAAGAGTGCCTACTAAAATGACTTGATTGATGTTGCCGAAAAATCTGCAAAAACTTAACTTTTTGGGTTGTTCATTGTGCGTAAATGTATGCATCTAAGGTCTAATTTGCAAATGATTCTAACCATAAAAATGGGGATGGACATGGCGTTTCTTATAGAGGCGCGTGCAACTCAGGTTGAAAACCATCAAGATCATTGCACGCACACACTAGCTTTAAGAACGGTTTTGAATGTTGTTACAGAACATTCGGCAAATGCAAGGCTTAGCAATAAAAAGTTCAAAAGCACCATGCATCGTCATGATTATGTTCAATCGTCAGTTTTGCATTGTGAAGCGAAGTTCATTTCACTAGCCATGAGTTCGAAGGAAGATCCCGTTGCATAAGCGAATGAATACAGCTCACCACCACCTTTCGTCGCTAAATGCTTGACACAATGATGATTACTCTGCTTACTTATGCATGCCAAACATATTACATTTTTGCAGCGTGTAACCAGCTTTGTTTTGCTCTCACAGTAAAAAAGGAAATTTAATGATAGCGGTCCCGTATGACTTCGTGTACAATACCGATAAATAACTATTGTGTGTACCAACGGCATACGCGTACACAATCGTGCATATTCACACACATTAACTGTGCACAATTTTATGCTTATTTTCAGCCGTAAAATTGCTTTCTAACTTTGTTCATCCTCAGAAGAAGAAGAAGAAAAAACAGCTAGTCTGTTCTTCGACACTTCCTTGACGCGCTATAACAAAAATATAAGCGCATTCAATAAAAAATATACAAACCATATACATATCTACCTATATGAAACTGACACTATCAGTAAGATAATTTAATAATAATACGCGACTGTTTATGAACAAATCAAGGGATGTACGGTACATGCTTACAAGGATGACGATGATCTTTTCGAAAGTTTCTTCTTCATAGTTCATTTTCTCTTCACGTTTTTAAAGTCAAGTTTAAAACCCCGTGTATGTGTATCCGTCTAATCAAAAACTCCCGTTTGTCTTTGTACTTGACTGTAGGCTAGGGCTAGAGAGTTAGCTTTATTCTTGCATGTGCTACCCCTCACTCTCTCACCCTTTACACACGACGACGAAGAATCAAAAACTCATCATTTTTAACCTTGTTATTGCTACAAACGACTCATACAGAATAAAATTCAAACGTACCTATATATTATGTGTAAGAATAAATATTGCATTATATTAAAAATAACATACACCTTGCCTTATCGTGATTCTTATTTTGACTACATATGAGTACGAGACAATACCATTGTTTAGTGTTTTTAAAGTAACTAAAGTCTACATCAGATAGATAGTCCACTGACTTTTATTCCCTTTTATGAATGCACTATCTATCTATTATCAACATTCAATGTTAGCGTTGCAGTTTTCATAGGATGAACAATGAACTTGAAATAAGTCAAGCCAAGGCTATATATTTAGGCTAGCTTTAGAAGGAAAAGTTTTCAAAAGATTGTGAAATCTCAAGTTGTCAACACTCACCCCTTGGCGTGGTACCAGCCATTGTTGTTTTCATGTGTTGTGATTAGTTGAGAAAGGTGTGGTGTTTTTCTTTATTGAATAAAAATAATTAGCAGTAATACTGACATAAATAAAATTCAATCATGATTGGTGATACATTTGGTGCATCCTCGCCTGGAAGTTCCGAAAGGGCAACAACCTGCAGTACCTCTCCTCAGTACAACCGGCCCCAGCAAAACCCCAATAGAAGCACCAGGACGGTATTTTATTCAGCAACCAACTCTCGTAAGTAATTAGATTTTATTTTGCACGTTTTAAGAAATGGTTTGCACGCAAATCTTATCAAATAAAATAAATCTTATTCGTAGGTATGTTCGGCGCACAAATGTCATCTTCCGGATCACGGGCTAATAACACCGATCCCGCTTCCGTTGGGGGAAATGCATCCCGTCTTTTTGTTCGAATTAGACTACAGACATAGAACAGTTTCTAATGTTTTACCGACGAAGGGAAATCTGGCAGTTTGACATGTGGAGAGAATAGTACATTCAGCTACGTCTACGACCCGCATTGTACATTGTGTAAAATAATTATGCACACTACATATTTATCCAAATCTCATATTCATAAACATACATACAAACATCAATGTTCCAAACAAAACAAGTCAATCAACTCAACTTTGACTGACTAAAAATAATCAATTTAACTGGATAATATCTTTGTATTAACATCTTACAACAATAATATATGTGTATGTTGTGCACGTGAAAACTCATCTAATTTGGATAAGAAACGTAGTTTCGTGTGGCCCCAATTGGATAAGCCTCTAGCATATTATCGGGTTTCAGGGTTGAATTTGTATTCTTTCTGTCACATTTGTATAACCACCAGAATGTAAGTACAATATAGGTTACAGTAATACTGATTAAAATGTTAACCATGAAAGAAAGTAAGTATTGAAGATGGGTGTATGTTTTATATTAAAGGGAAGACATTGTTAAAACTCAGATTTCTATATTGATGTTGTTCTGAAATTTAACTTTAAATGGATAGTCTTTTGATACTATGTATGTACAAGTATTATTTTCAATTTTGCAAGATTTGTGTGTACTTGCAGTTGTTTTAAGTGGGCAGCGAATACTCCTAAATTGGAAAGGGCTACCAAAGCTATGAATGTGATAAGAATACCGACTTCTTTTTTGAAACATAAAAGGTAACCGGTATGTTTAGTAAAAAGCATTGAGCTATGTGAAATAGCAAAAAAATAATTTTGTAGAGTAGAGGGTAACAGTACAATCCCTTGGACTTTAAGCATAGAGATTTATGGAAAAAATAAATTATTGAAACATGTTTGGTACTGACGAAAACGTGCATAAGAATTCATTTTGTCACTTGATTCTTTAATCTACGCGCTCCGTCGTCTCCGTCCTTTGTAAAAAGCAAAGAGAATTCATGAAACTCGTTTCTTTCCTCTCGGTGCATTTAGGTAGCCATGAAAATTCATATCATATAGTTAACATACTAAATGCGTATTAAATTTCTTTTTGGTAGGAACTTTTGTGTAGGTGATGGCAGTCACCTTCTGAATTGCTATAATTGTTGTGTTCAGAACACTTTCTACGTTTTTAAAAAGGCACAAAGGAAACTATCCTTGAGAAAATGAATGGACACGATTCAAAACCAGATCAATTAATCCAGACCCAGACAACTGCCGTTTCAGCAGGAGATGGGCATCATCATCACCACCTCAATGAAAATGTGAACCACAACAGTCACAACCATCCACATCATCACCACCATCATCATCATGCCGTGGACGAGGGAGATGATACGATTGCTCAAACCATGTTGACGGAAATGGAGAACACTGAGAGGACGCCAACTGAAGCAGAGCCAGAGAAAGGTGACGAAGTTTCAGAAGTGCCTCTTGGGAATTTCATGTTTTGTGACAGTTTGAGAAAGCTCAGAAGCAGAGCGCTATCGACTTACAAAGCTATACGAACCGAGGATTTTGTCTCCTCCTTTTATACTCGTAACCAACAGCCATCCACCACAAATGTGCGCTAAGCAAACGCATTTACATATAAAGCATAAAGTTGCATGATTGTACAGTAACTAATGAATGGTAAAATTATCTGATCTGGGCTTATCATCAACAGGCCCAGTCGTTCACCAAAGGGCGTATGCCAGGTCGCATTATGGTCTCCAGTCTTTTCCATATGGAATCTAATAGAGAAAACAGAGGCGCAGAAGACGACGGCTTGGATGATGCCGACTTGACTGCTGCAGACGGGATTATTCGAGCCAAAAAAGAACGTAATCAAAAGAAGATGGTTGTTGCATCTGACAATTTGAAAATCGTTAAAGGAGATTTCACATTTCCTCATAGGTTAGCACCCATAACTTGCCAATGATCCAGAGGTTTGTTCGCATAAAATCTACTTTTTAATGCCTTCATATTCATAGAACATACAAGCCAAAATGTCAAATAGCATATCGAGTTTTACCTGGACACGTACCGCAAGCCGTGATGGCAGAGCGTCTCCACAGAATCTACAAAAAGACTGATATCAATTTGGTCCTGCAAACATTGGGCATTGAATTGTCTGATTTAATTCCTCCACCAACATATGGGGAAAATAATGAGCGATTTTATGCGGAAATGATGTTCAGAAACCGAACTAAGATAAATGGTGTCGACAAGAGAGAAGTTTTGGCACGAGGAGGAAGGCTGAAGCAGTAAGGATGCACGCACGAGTAAATTTTAATTAGTCCATTATAAAGGGATAAAGGCATCAATTACCATTATCTACTTCAATTGTTAGGTATGGTATTGATGCGGACGAGGAAGAAGAGGAAACGTATGGATACAAAGAGGAAAAAGATTCATCTCCTTCATCCGGGTCAACGTCTGCATCCTTTATGACAACTGGAAAAGAATCGTCAAAAGCTTCAAAGAGTACGAAAAGTTTGACAGACAAACAAGATGACGATGGGGACGCAGAAGGGAAGGGAAGAACTGCCATCCATCCTTTCATTCAGAGTAAACCACCATTCAATGCCCAATTTCCTCTGAGCTACTTTGACAATTCTGAGTATGACATCCGGAGCGGGGAGGACTGGTGTCGTCTTGGATGGGATGAGAAGGAAAAACGATTTTACCCTTTACCAGGCAAAGCTTTCTTACCATTGCCCTTAGCGCCAGACAAACGGGCAAAGGCAAGAGCACCTTCTGAACTTACCTTGGAGGAAATTTTGAGAAAAACACCGAGACTGGAAAGGTTCCGTCAGTGGCTGCTTAGAGAAAGATTCCAAAGACAGATTCGCATGGTCGGGCTCGATCCTTCAAAAGGTAATAAGAAACAAAAGCAAGTAAAAATATGTTTGTTTAGGTATATGGAAGGTTTAAATTAACTAAAACATAATGTGAATGTGACTCTACATCCAGTGACAAGATTAACTCCGTCAGAAATGGAAATGGCTATTGTGGCACGGCTTGGGAGCACAGTTGAAACAATGGCATCCCTCTCCGATGACTCATTGCAGGAACTTCATAAGGCAGTTAAGCGATTTTCCCAACAACGTTCCAAGATGGATGGTGACATGGAGGATCCTTCAGTCTTATCTTTACAAAATGGCGGATCCGATGAAGGTGAAGAGCATAGCTCCTCTGATCATGAAATCATTGCTACAACCACAGAAAAGGATGAGGATCAATTGAATATCATATACAAGCTGAGACAGCCAAAGAGAGATGACGACATGTCAGATGAAGATGACAAGCAATTGACAACGAACGAGGATGCAAAAAAGTCAGTTCATAAAATTACAAGATATGAATTTGCTAGAGTCTTAAAAAAGTAATCACCATAATGTGTTTGCATTTGTATTAGGAGCGTTTCCCTTCTCTCGGATGTATTTTCCGACTTGGATTCTTTTACAATGTTTGGTTCCGACATAATTTCTAATATTCAACGGGTTGCTGGGGTGGAAGTCGAAGCAACAGACGCTGAAGATATTGACGAGGACACTGAAAAGCAAGATGCTGATGGAAAAGCAACTCGAGGACTTACTCGGCCTGCTAGAAGCTATTTTATGGGGGATTATGGAATCAATGTTCCTTCTTCACCAGATATTGATCCCTACGAAGATGGCCTGGATCAGTACGTCATGGATTTTGACAAAATGAAAAAAGTTCATATTTACGACTGGCGGTAAACCTTGAAAACTAACAATTCTAAAATAATAATTGCAAAACTGCATCCATACATCATAACTTGAAATTAACATTTATCAGATGGGTCGATGTTGCAGTATTTGATTTTCACCCAGGACAAAACAAGTACTTCCACACAACTCAAATTTTCATACATGCAATTGTTCCCAACTTTCACATGCATAATTTTGGTATAACATTTTACCATGCCTTTTTTCGGATTTGTACCCTTATCCCAGATATTTTGTTCGTTCAATCAATGCCCCGATTGTTTACGCATGGGTGAGTAAAATATACCTATGTTTTGACGCTGAAGACCCTAACAAACATGGTCTACGAATAAAGGATGCAGTGAAACGACGTTTTGAAATGGAAAACGTGATGAGGTACAATTTGTATGTGGACTGTCTTCCAATGGTGGACTTTCCAAATTTGGAAGATGAAGTCATGCAGAGAATAATTAACCGTTCCATTACTGCGTCTAACCTTAAAACCACGGATCGAGCCATGAACAAAGTAAACTTTTTACTATTTTTGACCGTTATACGAGTAAATATGTGACTGGAAGATATAATATGAAATTATCTGCATATCAACCTGGTCAATCATATTGTCAGGTAAAACGAGAGATAAACTTGGAATATCAACGTTCTATTGCTGAAGAAAAGTTCCAGAAACTGACGGAAAAGCACCATAAAACTTTCCAACCCTGGGTTCAAATTCCTGACAAGCTTGAAACGGCAATCATTACAACAAGTCTGGAAAATGCGATACGCCCGATTCGAACTCCTCACGACTTTCTACCATCAGTTCAATTGCAGAACTTTGAGTTCAAAGTCAAAATGATACAAAAGATTACCGTAACTTACACAGAAGAATCCTGGAAACCGTTCAAAGAAATCTACAATATTTGTTTGGAAGCCAAGCAAAGACCTATCATTTTAACGCATGACTTGTTACCAATGCACTTGGATGACTGGGGGAAAATGCAAGTTGAAAATATTGATGAGGTACAATGAAGCAATCCGTTTCGGATAAGTTATTACTTATCACATGCTATATGATGGTCAGACGTGTCTTATTTTAATTTTCGCAATAATGCACGCAGGTGAAACAATACTTGGAAAATGAATGGTATGAAATTGTAGTAGCTAATTTAAAGACGAACTTTGAGAAGACAAACAAGTCTTGGTTTAATCTGTCGGAAACAAATTACGATGTCTTCCTCATGTCAAAATTGTCCAACTTTTTGCAGTTGATAAAATTACTTTTACAGGTTTGAAGGAATTTTCAAGAGTTTCCGATAATAAATATTTTAAAATGATTATATAGCTTGGAATTTTAACTGTAGGACACAATACGCTCTATTGTGAAAGACTCATGCGTGAACCTCATGCACCAAATAAAAGCTTTCTCTGAAAATATTGACCCCTCAACGGATTGGTCATGGGGTGAGGACTTGATCAATTCCGAATACCCTCCTCCAAAGGATAAAAAGCCAATGTGGGTCTTGGAACTGTATCTAGATAATGACGGACCAAAGTTCATGCAACCACTATCCACGTTTTATAAAAATGCGTACACAGTTTTTATCAAAGCCATTCAAAGCTGTTCAAAATTGCCAACAGTAATACATAAATTAGCTTTATGGCAAAATCATTTCAAACTAGCAATCAATAATAATTACTGATGAAATTTACATCGCAAAATGATTTAGCTAATTTCCAAAGTCATGCCCCAAATGCAATTCGCCGCGTTGGGATTTCTTAATGGTGTTGAGGACACTGAAGTGGAAATGATAGAGTTGGCTCACAATATAATAAAATTCACAAAGCTCGTTTTGCTTCCTCTGGAAGCTTATGTACGAAAATTCCAAAGATACAAGGACGTGTGGACACTGGACATTTCAACATACATCAAGTTTGAAAATAGAAAAGTAAACTTTCTGTAAATTTCTGTATGTTGTATCATCAATACAATAATTTTGTCATTTGTTTAGAAAACTGGAAGAAGCTGACCCGACCGCACACGATATCAAAAAGCTGGTCGAGCAAAATAAGCGTCACATGGAAAAGCTGGAGAGTGAGATTCCGTCGAAAATTAAAATCACAGCTTTTCGTGTTGTGGTTGACCATGTTCGAGAAGGCATTTTGAAAAGGAAGAGGAATTTGATTAATGCTATTTTGGAGAGTTATGCATCCAAACTACGAAAAATTATCCAAAAGGTGGAACACTTCTTGGAGCTTTGCATATTATGACAAAATAATAATATGATAGAGAAATATACGATTTTTAGTCGTGTTAATAATGTATTACATGTAGGTACAAAAAGATTACCAGGAGATGGAGAAGAAACTTACTTTGAGGTCCGATGATATTGAAGAAGTTATGGAGCTGAAAGGCTACGTGGAAATTGTGCCATCGCTCGTAGCTCGCCTTGATAACATTACAAACGCTGTGATAAAGGACTACGAAGTTTTTGACCATTTCATGTACCCCGTTAGTAATGAAGATGTGAACGACAAATGGAAGGCTGCGCTAAATTCGAATAGGATTTTGCGGCTCGGGCGAGAAGCAATAAAATGGTTGGATGATGATTATGACCGACTTTTGAAGGTGCAACAAGCAGATCTGGGTACTCTCAGTGACCAAGTGGATTCTGCAACGTTGACGGTGGCAGGATTGGCAGCTTATACAGAGCTAGAAAAGGCGCAAGATGTTTGCCAAGAAATAAAAAAGATTTGGAAAACGATAAAGGAGCTGCAGGAGCAAAGTGCGCTTTTGAATAGAAGGCAAAAAGTATTTGGCCTACCTCTTGCTCAAAATGAAGCTTTGAATCGATTGACTAGGGATATCGAGCCTTTTAAAAACTTATGGTTTACAGCATCAGGTAGATAAAGAAATCAAGTTGATTTGCTAGAGATGTGTGTGAAGGGGTACAGGACTTTCATACTTTATTCTTTTACGTTATCCTGCTTTTAGACTGGCTTACCCTACAGGAAACGCTTTATTCCGGGGTGATGGAAAAGGTTGACCTTGAACAGGTTACAAGGGTTATTTCTGAGGGTGGAAAAGTTATTGGACGATGTATCAAATATTTTGCTGGAGCTGACCAAATCCAAGTTAGAAAAGAAATGTTTCATTTGAATGATTATTCATACTCCCGTTCTCCAGTTCAAAAAAACTGAAATGTAAGAATTTCAATCCATAGCACATTGCAAAATCCATTAAATACCAATTGGAAGAATTTAAGCCAATGGTGCCATTAATTCAAACCTTGAAGAAACCGGAACTGCGACAAAGGCACTGGCAAGCCATTTCAGATGTTTGTGGTAAGCTAAGCTAACATATAAATCTTCTTAAATATTGAGGTCAAAGTACATTAGTACTGCTGTTTTCTGGCTGTTTAAATTTTTTAAATTCAAACAGGATTTACCGTTGTTCAGGGAGCTGGGCAAAGCTTCAAAAAGCTGCAAGAACAAGGTATTGTGACGTATTCGAAAGAAATTGAAGAGATAGGCGAGCTCGCCTCTAAAGAAAATGAGGTGGAGCAAGCACTCAATAGAATGATCAATGGAATATCTCAGCATGAAGTAAAGATCTCTCATCATGAAGAGTATAAAATGCCTTACGTTATCATAACTCCGTTAACCTTGAAAACCATGAATGAATACATTGCCATCACGAATCAACTTCTGGAAAATCCCTACAATGGTCCTTTTCACGAGAAACTTGCTGCATGGGAGAAGAAAATTAAATTGTCAAAAACAAACCTACAAATATGGGCTGATTATCAGGTCAAATGGTTGCAAATGCAGCCAACTTTTATGGTGCCTGATGCGGCTACCAAAATGGCTGTTACTTATAAACTTTATGAGAAAATACATCGAATTTGGCGTAGATTGATCAGATTGGCACGGGACACTACAGAGGTCCATTATTGATAAAACTTTCACATTAGTGTTTCTTGGAATTGGCACTTCATAAGTCAATACATTTGCCTCTTGCCTGTAACGTATACTTTATTTAGATCCTGGAATTATCCTCTGACAACACGACAATGGCTAGTTTGCATCAGTTTGGAAGTCTTTTGGGCAACATTCAAAAGAGTTTGGAGGAGTATTTCAGACCTAAAGGTTCCGATGAATCTGACGACGATTAACTAACGTGTAATTCTGATGATGTCTGCAATCTGAAGTTATTTAGTTTAATAAATTGTTGAGAAATTATGTTCTACCAGACAAACTAGCATAAAATTTCCATAAAACAGGGGGAAGTCTTGTACATACTTGATTTTTGAAATTCAAAGATAATAGCATGTTGCCTCACGCTTAAAATTGTATTATATATACTCACTCAGATGAAAGTTGTCATTAAAGGCATTTGTTCGGACATGCTACAAAGCATATCCTATAATTCCTAATACATTTATGGTATTGAGTAATTTAATACCACAACGTTTCTTCTTGTAACCAGCAATTTGTTTACAAAAACGTGGTTGGAAATTTTCCCTGGACCCCAGTGTATAATTTGATCCTATGTTTCCGTGAGGTAGATTTCCACTGGGCAGTTTTTGGCATTGACATTGGCAATACACACAATATTGTGGCGATATTAAAATTTGCGCAGAATATATTGAATAGTTTCAGTTTTTGTAATTGTGATCTTTCGGTCTAGGTCAAGAACTCAAAGTTAAAACTTAACAAGAATACAAGACCTTGACCATGTCATTCAAACTCATTAATCTAGCAATTAAAGTGAACAATAAACTCCATAACCAACTTTACGACCCTTTCATGTTTTGGGAACCTGAGAAAATGACTTTGCAAAAATTGAGGAACAAAGTGAAGCTCATTTTATGGTATTTGGACCAACTTATAGGCGTGTTTCTGTATGGCTTCTTGGCATGCACATATTGTGCTATGCGAGAGGTGTTATTCAGAAAGCCGAATATGAAAGTAAACTTGCTCAACATCACACTTTTTATTGCTGCATCGGTAACTGCTTACACAATTTTTGTCACCACACGTGCAATGATTTATCAAAGTGACCAAGTAATGGCAGGAATGAATGCATTGAGGAAGTATCAGTCAAAGTTATCTCATCGTAAGTTTTTAATCTAATTAACACTATTGACACATTTAAAAAAACTGTAAATATTTTTTATTTCGTACCTCTAAATCCTTAGGGTATCCAATGCAAGCTTTTGAAGTGGCAATGGAGAATGAGAATCGTTTCAAAAAGAAACGAAACTTGCTTGGTCTTTGGCTCGTTTCATCAATTATATTATCCGCTGCCACCATGACCTTTACACTTCCTGCCGTTTACTTTAATCTAGATCCTTTGTATTTTATCTTGTTGGATATTACCGCATACTTTCCCATAAAGAGATTGTCATTGTTCTCCTTCTATTTCCAAATTTATATTCGCTTAGCCCTCTGTTTAACATTTTTATTTTGCTTGAGTAGATTTTACAGTTTCCTTTACATCTTTGGTCTTCTTCAAATGCAGGGATATATGATGTCATTGTCATTTCTTAAAAAGTTGCACCTCGCTTCCAATCTCTTTTCTGAGCTCCGACAAATGCGTATTATTCATTCCTGTTTATATCCCTTTTGCAACGTGCTCTACGCAATGATTATGCTGTATGGTCAACTTACTGTGCTCATAATTTGGACAGCAGTTCGTGGGTGGAATCACTTGCCGCGTTTGGTGGTAGGATTTTTACCTCTTTTTGCTTTAATCATAGGAGGATGGACATTTTCCATATTGACCATTATTGGAAATGTGCATAAAGCATCGATTGAAGTTGTTAAAAAAGGAAGACATAATATTCCACCAAAATTTCGTGGTAAATTACTTGGCTATCAGTTACTCAAGCGAGAAAGTCTTGTCCAGTTCCCAATGTCCTTCAGATGTGGCTCTCTATTCGTAATTTCTAAAGAGTCAGGATTGTATTTTCTCTTAAAGTTGTTAGAAAACATTGCCAATTCCATAATCATTTTTCGCGTCTAAAGAATGCAGACTGGTTGGTTTAATTATGTTTTCGTGATCTTATGCTGCTAAAAATAAAGTCAATAAAAGGCTTAATTGATTTTCAATGCAAAAACGCTCTGGAACATTCTTTCATGTTCGCTTTTGTTGCATTGCAGCGTAAACACTTAAGTATCAAACAATGCTGTTTAGGTGAAAAACCAAGCATTTAATCGTTCATCACGATGCGTCGAATTTTTAAGCACACTTGGAACTATATATCATTTTTACTGATGAGGGAATCACAAAAAAATTATTATGCATAATATGAGACAGAATTCAGTACTATTATTGCGTTGTTGTATGAAGGGTTTTTGTTGCGTCATGTTTTGGGATTGTTATGCTCAGCACCAAATATTCCTGCTAGAGGCGATATTTAATCACGAAAGTTACTCAAGTGTGTAATAGAATGTACTTGGACATGACATAAGCCTATGCACTACTACTTTGTTGAAAGATTGTGTTTAGTTTCTTTAAAAACACATAATTGTCACTTTTCTGAAAGGTAGAGTGCTTAAAAAAGTTCTAATTTGCATGTAATTGAGCTGACTCGAAATCAATAAAATAATTGCATATTTCGCATATCCCACTTGAATACTTGTTTTACGGCTTATGGTTCATATTAATCTACTCATCTTTTAGCAGTTTTGTGGTTTCGTAGTTCACAATTTTTAAAAAGTCAACTTTTGCTACAATTGAGAGAAACAAAGCCTAGTTCAGCAAAGTAAAAAACACATGCCTAATATACTATTGAATATGATTTCTGGAGCAGGGATAAATATTGTTGAGAAAATGAAATATGCCCAAGATATTTGGGTATGTATTTTACGTGGATATTTCAGCATTGCAGCAGTGAAGCAAATGAAAAAAAAATTCAGCCTCCAGACCCACGCACATCTCTAACATTCCGAATGCAAACTGGGCGTGGCAGAATCATTGAAGACCGTTTTCCGTTCAACTAAAATTTAAGGTGATGTTCTCGAAACCGCAGCCTACTTATGCATAGTATATCAATCATGATTTAGGTAGTATTTAGCAATCTACATTATAATAAAATAATATAGACTCAAATTCAAACCCGTCACCACCACCATTCGCAGAAAATGCAGTCACTCACAAATCACGGAACAAGGATGCAGTGATAAAAAAGCAGATCAGGTTTTCAACGAAAATAGATTCAAACGGATGCTGCCTGTTCTGGAATTAAGAACGTTTCAATTTTATCATGAAGAATAATGTTTCGCACACACCTTTGGCATCCGTTCTACATTTCAGAGTATCTACAAGGTCATTTTAAAAACTACCAAAATATTCATTGCATATCAAGTTGTAATAAGCAGTGTCAATATAATTAAGTCAAAGCTTTAGACTGCTCTCCACCTATTAACAAATTAACTTTGTTTACGAAATACTTGCATGAATAAATTATCAAAATGTTTGGTGTGTCTGAGAAATGATTAGCTCATAATAGCTTCATTGCAGTAGGGAAAGCCCTTCTTAGGTATAAGGAGTTAATTGATCATAAAATTCTCTAATAAAGTAGTTATAAAACAAAACGCTAAATTCTTCGTAATAAAGTAATGAGGAGCAAGTTGAATCCAAAAAACTGAAACAACTTATCTTCTAATTTGTTCCTGGATAAGTTGATTCATGATCTCATCAGTCTTCATAGCTAGAGCTAACACTATTATTATGTGACACTAATTAATCTCGTGAATTTTTGTACATAGAGATAGTTAACATGAAAGCCAAAACGGGAATGTACCTTTTGAACACGTGAAATTATGTATAGATTGTGTCAGCCAATGCAGTGCAATAATAACAGGTATCAGAAAATTACCTCTTTCATAAGTATCGATATACCTTATGGTAATTTGACAAAATCGTTTCAGCATTAACTCGCCGAACCAAGCCTCATTCATTTCGTCTTCAGTGAGGATGGGACAAGATGAAAAAAAAACATTTACTTTTTGTCTGACAGTTTTCAGTCTTGTCCGCAGGAGAAGAATTTATTATATCATGGAGAGGGAGGAATGTTGTTCTCATGACTCGATCTTGTCTGACTGACCAAACAACGCTATCCTGTCGTGATACTTTTTTTCCAGAACGCTTATTGTTGCGTAAAGTACACGTTGTTGGGGCCGGGCCACGAGGCAGTTATTATCATTGTTATTATCAACATTACACCCTGCGTAAGACTACTTCAGCGAGAATGCCAATCTAGTCGACACTTCGGCAGGCTCATTTTTATGGCAATCCACACATGAGCACATAGCGATTTCTGTGTGGTGGCTTCACTGGAGACGAATAAAAAATATGCTTGTAAGATGATCAAAATAAATTTAATAGGTATACATAGTAGTTCGATACCTCACATTATCCGAGATGTCGATGCCACTAATGATCCTATATTTAATGATATTTTATGCCCAGTTTCAAGAGAGATGCAATCGTATGTTCGCTGGAATTATCAAACACACTCGATTCAAACTAAAAGCTCAAGATGTTAGTAGAAGCCTGTTTATATTGGTGGTAATTACATTTAAGGTGTATCAGCTAAAACTAAGTCAATGAATGAAGGCAGCGTATGCAACAATGATAATTATGCATTAAAAATGCTAGCCAAAATGCCATGCCCCTATTGTGCTACAAGATGAAGTCGGGATGAGTTTGCAGCTAAAAAAATGGCTGTTGGATGCTGGACTGCTTTTTGAATGAAAAAATATGTCTTCTCTTCTAACATGAGGACATTTTTATGTTTTATGCACATTTGAATATTTTGGACAATTGAAATACATTCAATCAAGGACGGGTCGGTCGGTGGGCTGGTTTCGTATATAAATTGATTAGACTCCAGTGGATTCACTAATCATTCACTTGTCAAGGTGCACATCATTAAAACAATCTCGTTTCTTTGCAAAAGCCAAAAAACAAATCCAAAACTCAACATGAAGGCCTTCGTAAGTTTTCCCAGATTACTTAATAGTAATTGATATTTTCTGGTTATAGTTTTGTTGGGAATAAACCGACCAAGACCAGATTTTATAGGAGTGACCGAAGACTAATGAACAAGAAATAGTGGTTCGTTCGGTGAAATAATTTATGGAAATGCATTTGTGTTTAGATTCTCCTCGCTGTTGTCGTCGCCAGCGCATCCGCTGGAGTTATCTTGTCCTCTCCCCTCGGCGTTGGCGTACCTCTCGCTCGTACCATTGTTGCTGCTCCAGCTATCGCCATTGCCCCAGCTGCCACTGCCACCCAATATCATGCCCAAGGTATGCCTTTTTAATGAAGAAACTTCCGACATACCTTTTACCTGAATCACGATGATCAGATTAATAATTTTGCAATTTTTCTTTTTATTTCCTCTTAATTTTTCCTTGACCTCAAAGATGAACTCGGCCAATTCAGTTATGGATATGTAAGTTGTCCCGTTAAACCTACATGGATTTTCTGCTCAAATCATTGAGAGTAATTTGTCATTCAATATTGAAATCTGTATGGTTAACAGGCTGGTGGCCCATCTGCCAAGACTGAGACCAAGACCATTGATGGAGTTACCCGTGGAGGATACTCTTACATTGACGCTAACGGTATTTGAATGTTTTTTATCATGACCTCTTGGAAAATGCTATTTCGTGTTTAAATATGCTCTATATTAAATAAGTAAATTGATCATTGATATAACAGGAGTTCTCCAAACTGTCAACTACGTGTCTGATGCCGCTGGATTCAGAGTCGCTGCCACCAACTTGCCAGTAGCTCCAGTTGCCCCAGCAGTTCCAGCCGCTGTCTTGCCAGGCCCAATTCCCCAACAAGTTCAAGACACTCCTGAGGTCGCTGCCGCCAAGGCTGCTCACTTGGAAGCTGTTGCAAAGGCTGCCGCCGCTGCTGCCGCTGCTCCAGATAACTAAATCCAAATAAAGTTTGTCTTTGTCTGCATCAGAATTTGCGAGAAAATAAAACCTCTATATTTTGCACTTTTAATAGCATTCTCTCTCCTTTCTGTGTCATTCACCCCTTTAACGGCATTTTCGTTCATATCTGAATCAAAAGGGCATAAAGTACACACAAAATATTGCTCTGAAAGAGAGAGTTTTCATGGAATAAATATAAGGCACAGCATGCGATAATATAATTGAGTCAATACAGTTAAGCTTTCGGTGTTTAAAATATCATGTTACAAATTATACATAGCTGCGATGTTATATGAATGCCGTAAAACTGGGCAATCGACTGTAAAAGATTTAAGTTCCAACACTGAATTTTTATTGTAATGCAATGCCAAAGCCAAATCCAGTACTTCTATTGCATGAAACAGATATGCTTGTTCCTAGTTTTGTTATTATTATCATTCTATCAATTTCTATCGACAATAACAAGTTTTTCATTGGAGTAGGAAAAAGAAATACGATATTAGTTGGGCTCGTCCGCTCGTCCAAATCAGTTTGATTGACATGTGTCCATGTGATGTTCACTGTCCAGGTTCATGAACAATGACATGAGGATTCTGTAGAAGATGCAGATAAACATCTTAAATCAATATATATGAATTAATAGCTTGCCGCAGGGCTACTACATTGCGCTTTTCATTATAATAAAAATATCGATAAGTTTTTGTCTCCAATCAATTAACTACCGTTACATGTACACTAGTATCCTCATTCAACGAGATCATTTGTAATGATAGTTTTCTATATAAATATGATATGCAAATATTTTTATTACTCATGTCAATTCATTCACGCAGAAGTGCAAGCGATAAACCATTAACTAAATGCCAATGATGCAGAATGCAAGCACAAAAATGGGCGCGCTGCAAAAAAAATCAAATCTTAATAGGCTATTTACTTGCACGCTGGCGATTACAAAGGACTCGTGATATGAATTGAATAACGATTTTTGCTGGTTACACATTTGGCATCAATGATGGTGGTGGTAATGTGACAGAGTTTTGTAGGAAGGCACACAACAATGGTTATGATCTGTAGAGAGGCTGGCTGGACGTGCATTTAAATACAATCATTTGGTAGCTTAAACCAGTAACTACCACTATGTAAATTAGTTGCACCAATTAATAAATGGTTATTTTCAATTCATTGGCTCTGATAGATCATTTTATTGTGGAAAATTATCGAGAATAGTTGTTCAACGACATTTGCTATTGCTCTGGATTTTGTGAGTGTAATTTTGGATGATTGTCAATAAACCAGTCGAAATATGCATAACCAATGCACCTACATACTGAGGGAGTCGAAATGTCTAACATTATATACCATTTAATTATTGCTATTGCTATAAATATCGCTCATATAAATCAATCAACTTATGTTTTATAGTCGTTTTTATTCGTTCCTTCTATTTAATACTATGTAGGTTCGTCTGCATGATCATCGCTATCATCATCAATATAGCATATTATTTTGATCGATCAGTAATCCTTTTAAGCTCAGCAGGAACTTTAAGTCCATAGTATTATTTTTCTCTTGGCCTTGCCCTGGCATTGTTGTTGCACTTTATAGTTTTAGCTTAGTGAGTTTTGGCTTACTGGACAAAAGGCTTTTGCAATGTCACAAATCACAATGCAAATGATAGGGCATGCCATAAGTAAAAGCGATTTAGAACGAGAGCCACGCTCATGAAAATGATCTGATATTTGGACAGTTGGAGTGGCAAGTTATAGGAAGTGTCTTGTGTGGTGATGGTGGGATGAATACGTTATTAGTGCGTAAATTGTAAATTAATACTTGCATCTTGAAGAGAAACTGATGTTCATCTGTTGGCTCGAAGACCCTTTTTGCAGTAACAAAGATGTGTCAAGACAAACGATGTTGGCAAATTATAAATTTTGCCATCCTACCATCATATCATATCAGCAATATTTGCGCACGCACATTAGCAAATACGACAAGAGTTGGGACGTTATGCTTCATATATATTCACATGAAAAAGGATTATAGGAAGGGGTGGAGATGGTCGTGAAGATTACTTCTTTGATTAGCCAGCTATCACTACCCTCTTCTATTTTCGAGTATTCTGGAGGAATCTGATCAATGGAATAATGCAGAATTCCTTTAAAATTTATGCATTTTTATGCTGCCACTTTGGATCAGTAAATTACGAATGATAAAACAATATTTATTTCGTGTTGTCTTCTCGTCACTCCTCACTATAGCCATTTTATTTGTACTACAAGAACTAAAGACGTGATCCCACACAATGAGCAACGCTTTAAAAGATTCTAATGCAATTCACCACTCATGTAAGTACGTACCATACAATCGTAAAGGATCCTGGCATCAGCATTTACACATCACACCAAACAAAACCTTGTTACTCATGCATCTAAATTGAATGGAATTTGCCTATATTTCCCACACAACAATGCAAAAGTACTTACACTGTGACATTCCCTGAACTGAACCTGACAAAGTACTATTTAATAACAATTTAAGTTTTTTGCACCACTGCACATTAATGTGAACAAATTGGTTCATGCATAACGCAAATAATTACATGGTGTGGCTCTGTGTTTGTGGGAGAGCATGATTTGACATAATATACGAAATGTTCACAGCATCTTCATGTACGTTTAACGGTACAAATTCATCTTGACCCACCGATAATACACAGTTTATGACGGTTTGGCCAATGTGTGGTGCTAATTTGATGACGATAAATAACAATGACCAATTTTACTCTCCAACTTAATACATTCGTATATTTTGATATAATTATTTCCAGGTGTGCTGCTAATAATGCTACAGTATATCAAGCCGGTAATTATTATCCTTTTTGTTGAAGCTCGCAAGGCGTATAATGATACCGTATTTTTTGTAAGATTTTTTTTACATCTAGTTCCTATCCTCATACATCTTTTATCCGTATTTGCTCATAGAGAAACCAGATTTTTGTATTTTATAGCATTGGAACATGATAAGGATGCCAATCAAGGACAAGACTGAAATGAGTATAAAATGCTGGAGTTTCTTTAGAATCGTCGTCATTTGGTGCTGTGAAGTTCTAAGAGATATACAACATTTTCAAAAGGTTCCACCTCAACCACCCCTCCAAACAAAATGCGTGCTTTCGTAAGTTTTAAAGAAATATATGAAAGTTTGAAAACATCGGCAAAAATTTTCCAGTTTCGAAAAGTGATTAAATGTGTTTGAATAAAGTGTGAAATGTTGTGACTAATTCTAAATTTTACAAATCATTGTGTCATTCGTAGATCGTTTTCGTTTCCACCTTGGCTGTGGCCTCTGCCGGTTTGCTCCAGGTGGCTCCAGGCACTGCTAACCAATACCACGCTCAAGGTATGTCTTTCATGTACACGAAAAATTAGATTGAAGACACCAAGTGAAAGCTTATCATATTAATATGACAAAATTTTATTGCAATTGTAGATGAATTGGGCCAATATTCTTACGGATATGTAAGTTTACTTTGCTTTACTTGAAACATTTTCGTACTCCGTGATTGACTGTATTTTTACAGCTATTTAATCGAAACTTTATATTTTTAGTCTGGTGGTCCATCTTCCAAGGTTGAAACTAAGACCGCTGACGGTGTTGTCCGTGGAGCTTACTCCTACATTGATGGCAACGGTCTCGTCCAAAGCGTCAACTACGTTGCCGATCCAATCAACGGATTTAGAACCGCTGCCACCAACTTGTAAATACCGTTTGTTAAATAAATGTATCATACAAATTTACTATAGAGAGTAAAATGTTTAATTTTGAATGCTACAGGCCCGTAGGACCAGCTCCAGTTGCCCTTGCTGCTCAAGTAAGACTTTTGACTTTTAATCCCGTAAATGTTTAAAATAGTTTCTTGTTTAGCACCGATATTAATCTTTTTTAAATGTTTGCCTTAGGTTGTCGCTGCCCCCGCCGCTGTCCGCACCATTGCTCCAGCAGCCACCGTTCTCTCAGCTCCAGTCGCCAGAGCTATTCTTCCAGCTGCCGCCACAACTCTCATTGGACAACCCACCTACACTGCCTACGCTGCTCCATTGAACAACGGAGCCGGTAATAATAATAATAATAAACTACACAATATGATGAATAAGCTTGGAAAGCGCTGAGCTTGATTTTAAAATAAATTTTCTGTTTCTTCATCAATATAGTTCATCACGCAACTCTCCCAGTGGCCCCAATTGATGTAAGTTTCATAAATGAATTAATTAATGCTCCTTTCAGCTCATGGCTGTGACACATTTATGTCTAGCAAAACTCTCCTAATTCCATCACTTTTATTGTTATTTTAGACCCCCGAGGTTCAACAAGCTCGCTTGCAACATCTTGCTGCCAAGTTGGGTTAAGTTCGAAAATAGCGTGTAATTAAGTTTATGTGTTAGTTCGAACTTATGCCTTCTCTTTCCTTGTTAGCTTTCTTCTGGGATAATGTGTTACCTCTTTCACTTCACAGCCCTATAAAATGACTGAATCTTTCTTACTATTTTATTATAGTTAGTCTATATCTATTAATATATGATTATTTTAATTATATATTTTTGTACAAATATTATACTTTCTGTGCTGTCTCTTTTTCCATGTTGCTGTTTATCTCAAAAAAGTATTCCTTTCTTTTAAAATCTTTATCTTGACAGAGAAATAAATTAAATTTTTCCAGCATCATTCCAAACTCATTTGTTTTCACGAGAATTTATACATCATTGTGCATAATTCAAACAATTTCATGAATCCATGAAAAAAGCAATTTCGATCCCGAAATACCTTGAAATTTCGCATTTGACAATCAAGCTTTTCCCGTGTTACTGTCAAGTTTGGAACTCAAGGCAATAAGGCCTTGGTCGGTCATTATTTTTTTCGAGCGTGTCCAGCTCCAGAGCAGATGAAAACGACATTGCCTAACAACATCCTTGTCCGACGAAGATTATTGCATTTCATACCCTATCCAGCTATGTCACTGATATTTCCAGCATGAGTAACAAATAATTTGGGGGGATTCCAGATTCTAGTTACATACGAGTGTAGAGTTAATTAGTGAAAAATAACAAGTTAAATAAAACCCTGTCTTGACTAGAGTCCCATTCCTCCACCAAATTCTAGTGCTTGTGTACAACTTTTAGGTTAGCACTTTCGACACTTCTTCAACTGGAAAGGGAGAAACTGAATAATTTATTACATTGCTCTAGCCGGTTACGTACAGAACAGCAAAAAGGTACTATATTATTAGAAGAATGGACACAAATCGCAGGTTTGTTGAGCAGCAATGATTATTGTGATGATATGAGTGTAAAAAATACTGGATCGTTTAATTTTCAAAACATCAGTACTCTCTTAATCAATTAAAGTGAAGAACAGGAGGAAGCATCGTATTCTGATGACTTCGAGCATGACATGGAATCTCAAGATTCCCCACTCTCTGAGGAAAAGGCTGAAATCAAGGTTTACAAATCTGCTGTTGGTTCTCTAACAGTACAGCCGAAGAAAGTTTCAAAAAATGACCTCATGATATCAGACGATAATAACAAGTCTGCACGTACATTAAGTGAACTATCTCTCATGAAAATGAAAAACAAGCGACCGCCTGCTACTGCTGGTGGAGGTTTTAAGAAATTTGGGAGCAATCACGCCGGTTTAAACGTGTCGAGCAGAAGCCTAGCAGTGAAAGCTAATCAACGAAGTAAAACATCTCTGAACGCGACAGATCAGCCCTTAAATTCGCGTAGACCACTTGCTCAGGAGAAAGTGGATCCTCATGACATTCCAGCTTCTGTTGCTGCATCCATTTCGTCTGTTTCCATTTCAAGGCTGAGTTTACGAAATCGGACTGCAACGGCAACCGGATATCCACGAGGACCAATTAGCAATATTAGACGCGTTATTGCTCATACCAGCATCAAGGAAAAATCCTATGCTTCAGCAAAATTTAAAACTTATCAGAGTCCACCTTTACTACGAGGCGGCAATTTACCACCGTTGAAAGCCGGACTAGCAAAACCTAATACGAATATTGCTCAGCGCGTCGCATCGGCAAAGCGAATGACCATCATGGACTTGAAAAGTAAAATTAAATTGCTGCAAGATGAAATTGAGGTAGGTTAAGATTTTTGGTCTTTTGAGGATATCTAATAATATAATATGCATGCCTCCTTGAAATTAAGCTTTCACTAATATGAATGCATTGGTAGAAACTGAAGAAAGAAAATAGGTTTCTTAATCATCTTCATCACCGACAAGATAACGCACTCAGAAAGTGGGAAGGAAAGGATGCAGAATTACCAAAATTATTAAATCAGCATAAAGACGAAATTAGATCATTGCAGGAACAGCTTAGAAGGGTGATGAAATCGCTGATTTGAAAAGAGAATATTACATTAGAAAATTGTATTATTGAATGTAATAAAAATTCTCTCATCTTCAGGCTCAACAACATGCTCGGGAATACAATGAAAAACTATCCATTCGTGACAAGAAAATTTTAAGGTTGGAAACAGAACTAGAAAAGCTGAAGGCTCTTGTGCACGAAGAACATCTTCAAGATCGACATACACTTCAACAAGATTTAGACATAACTCGTATGAATTTGATTGGTGCAGAAAAGCGAATTCGGGAGTACATGCGACATGTGGAAATTCTGGAAAAGAATCATAAGCATCAGCTTGCAGCCCAGGAAAGAAAGCTTATCAAAGTTAACACGCATACTTATGAGCTGCAACAAGTTGTTGCTAATCTCAAATTAGCTCTGAGAGTAAGTATATAGAATAGAAAAAACTGCAAATCTTAATTCAGGGAAAATTGCAACTGAAGACTAAATGGTTGCATCTAATTTTTTGGTTGTAGAACAAAGACAGAATGCTTAATTACATACAAATGAGATCGAGTGGTAGAACTCTCATTAGAGCTTTCCATGCAGAGCGATTGGATAGAGGAGACGACATGTTATATGGCCCAAGGTTTACTTGGAAAAAAAAATTAATTTATAATAATACCAGCCATATATGCACAAAGAAAGACATCTAATCAATCATTCGAATGAACAGTATACAAACTGAACTGAACAGACCTTATCAACCACCTGCTCTGCCTCCCCTGATAAAATCTCATAGTTTTGACTTTGGAAACTCACGTTGTTCCACGCCTTTGTTAGACGATAATATGAGAGACTACGAAATTTTTGCAAGCAACAGGCGCTTATCTGATGAGCGCCACCGAGTTGACAAAAAATCAAGAAGTCTTCATAGAGAGAGACAACGACACATTCACGGGGAGAGCAATGGACAAAAAAAATCTCCACGTCAGGACTCTCGGCTTTCTCACAGTTTTGAGTCCGTTGGAAGGACAAGGACAGCGTCTCCTAAGGATAAAAAAGGGAATTCCCATTCTGATGCACCATGCTCTATAAAGTCCCATGGAAGAAAAGAGACCCAATTCAATTCCAAATCTGATTCAAAAGTGAGAAACATTTTCGCAAATAATCGCAAGAGCCCAAGATCATTTAAGAATGTTCAGCATAAGAGTACAAAGGAAGCTGGTGATGGTTCTTCAGGCAAGGGGCAACATGAGATGACTCTAGGAGACCGAAACCACATTTCAGGAGTTGCCAAATCGTCAAGAAAGTCACCTTCTAATAATAATTCGTCGAAATGTCATGATAAGCAGATAGGCAACGAGAGATGGCACCCATTGAACAATGCTGAGAGTAAGGAACTCATTTACCATGGCTCAACGCAAGGCTTCAAGTATGAAGGTCCCTTTGTAAACAGCAATAGCAACTTGGACTGCAAGAAAGACAGTACTGAAATCTTATACAGTCCAAAATCCGACAAACTGAGTGAACGAAGCTTATCTTCCACTTGCACCAGTCATACCGTTACGTCTTCAAGATCAGAGGAAATAATTTCCAACATTGATATCCTTAGCGCACGAATTCGGGAAAGTTGCGTGTTGGTTCCACCTCCGGAGGAAAACTTCAAGTCTCCTCGTAGGCATGAAAATTCGATTCGAGAAACTGAGACAGTAGCGCAAAGTAGTAAAACGCAGCATAATTCTAACCCTCCCATAGGACCGGCTGGTGATAATACTAATTCACCTCAGCAGTACAATCAAGCTGTTCTAGTAGGCCCTACAGGGACTAGTCATGCATTACCCCATAAAAGTAAG
>JAQIXX010000997.1:0-41748 GCA_034700605.1 Willowsia nigromaculata
GTTGGAGGAGGATATGGCGGTGGTGGTGGAGGCGGCGGTGGAGGAGACGGAGGTGGTGGTGGTGGAGGTGGCGGTGATACGGGAGGAGGCGGTGGTGGTGGTGGCGGGGACACAGGTGGCGGCGGTGGTGGAGGAGGTGGTCGGTAGAAAAAGGGAGGGCATTAGTACGAAAAACATCTTTGGTGCTAAATGGCCAATGTATTAGGACATTTTCTAACAAACGCTGTTGTAAAACTCGATCAATTCCACTTTGAAATTTTATTTATTTGAAATGTTCCTTTTACGATTTTGTGATGATATGATATTCATTAGTTAAATTTGTTGTTTCCAAATAAAAATAAATACTTTTATTTTCCAGCTCAATAAAAGTTTACAAACAACATAAAGCTAACTTATATAGAGTGAGAACTAATGTCATGTTTCTTCATCTGGCTGCGCTGTTCATACAACATTCTCAATTCACTCATAATCAGTCACTTTTCATCAATTATTGCATTTTTGCATTATATATACCCTATATTAATTACTTGTACTGTACACCTGGCATGAGACATAAACTGGTTCGTTGCACTTACTGCAAACTGTCAAACCATTCCATTTCGTTTTAATTCAAGTCCGGTACTGAATGCAAACTCAATTACTCTGTACACTTACAATTCAGTAAAATCTACAAATCCTAAAAATTTTAAAGTGCTACTACTGTAAGTACTAAATTAGATAAATACTATCTTCAGATTAAGATTATCTGCCTTCTCAATTAAGATTTGGAAAATTTACAAATATACAAATTAAATTATTATAATACTATTTTTTTAAAGTTATCAATGATGCGTGTAAAATGGCGGAGCTATATATGTACATGAGTTTTTTTATACAAAGATTACAAAAAACTTACCTAAACTGTGTAGCCTCTTTTGCTTTGTATTCATTGTAACAAAATGAGAAAATCAAGTTGCATAATTAACACGAGCAACTTTATCAAAACTATAAAGGAGAATTTACTCCATGTAAAATACTAGCAGTCAAGAAGAAATAATTATCATAATACATTACAAATACGAAATATAACAATTATTAGATTGTAATATAATGAGATATGAGTTTTCCCCGTTTATCTTTTAAATGATATATTACACATAATTTTCCTACGTACAGAATATAACCAACAATGATGTAAATTTATGAAAGCCTCTTGACAAACTATTATTGTCATATTATTTTAATTAAGAAAGTAGGTTTGGGAAAACACCGGGTTTGCAGACGCATAGCCTCTCTCTTAAATTAATTTACAAGCCCTTAAATGTTGTCCGTTTGTTTTCTTAAATCTTAAATATTGTTTCTTTCAATTTACCAACTTATAGTTTTTACTTTTGTTAGTAAAATCTTAAGAATAGGCAAGTCTTGAGTCCACCCCTGAACACGACAGATAGTGCGCAGATACAACACTATTACTTCCATCATAATTTCAATACAACAAATAATTAGTTTTTGTAATTGTGGGTAATCTGTACACATTACAACTAGCGTGTGTACAGTTGAAAACTGCAGATATAAAGGTGCGTGCATTGATGGATACAACTTTTGAATGTATAGTTAGCACCAGTTAGTTAGTAATGTGTGAGTGTAGGGTCTAAATAGGGTTGTAAATTGTTTAATTTGTTTTAAAATTTAATAATTATATATAAAACTACTTTTTCTAATTTCTAATCATCGAGTCCATCATCATCATATTCATCATCTGAATTCCCTCCTTTACTACATTCGCAAGCACAACCAGTAATTACAGGATGGCGGACTTGTATCCATCTACACTTTTTAGCCTTATCATAGTCTTGACAATGCCATCTGAGAAGTACCTGCAATGCAATAAAAATATTGAGTTAGTAGATGGAAAAGATTTTTTAAACAAGGGGAAAGTTCTGTTCTGATTTGATTGCTTCCTTTATGACTTCCTACCTTGTATTCCGCTTCGCTAGGCTTACAGCTCATGCCAGGAGGAATGGAGCAAGATCTCTCTGAATGACACTGACCCTCTTTCAACCACCTAGGCCAGAAGCGGATTCCCAAATCTCTCCACTTCTCAATCACTGGACAGGACGTGTATGCCCAAAGAAATTGTACTAATTTCCTCCTCAGTTTTGGAGTCAATCTGGTTCTCAACTTGGTTCCATCGGGGAGTGCTAGTGCACCATATTGCAGTTTTCGAATGAACTTTGGCACTTGATTACTTTGCTCATCATGCTGTAAGTTTTAAAATATTGAATGATGCTTTTATACCTCCTAATTAGTTTATTGAGGATATCTTTGTATGTCTTATCTTACAAAAGCCACTGTATTATATTATTACCTCATTTACAGGTACTATTCTGCCCTTTTTGTTCCTTTTGAAGGGGAAACGCATCGTTCCGTTAGGGTGAGTGGTCAGTTCTATTGGTCTTCTGATGCTCATATAATTCGGATCAAAATGTTTTCCAAGCTTCATTCGCAGTTGCCTAATATCCATTTCTTCTGAACGTGGATCATATTTTGTTCCGACAGGCTCCTGAAGTTTTTTAATGGGGAAAAAGTCCCTTGCTGGGGTTGGTCGCATAAGGTACTGTTGTTGGTGATGATTATTGTGGTGACTGCTTCCACCATACTTTCTCGCCGTCCCACTTTGCCCCTGAACCCCAAGAATGAAGACTGCACTTCCTTCCTGGTCCACCATGCTGAATAGTGCTAATACTGCTATGTAGCTGAGCCAAAGCAAGTCCTGTACACAATTAAATATAAATGCATTCTTTTTTTAATTTGATTTTTCGAAGCATAATCTTATGTACTGTCGTGTTTGTCACTTATACATGCTTATTAAAAAATACTTTCAAAATACAATTATTATTGCAATTTTTATACAGGATTAATGTAGGATCATGTAAAACAAGAGCAATGAACCGGAAGTGTTTTGTTCGAAAATATTCTTTCTGAATAATTGAAATTCAAAACATCCTGGTCATGAAGTAAATAGTTTGAAAGTATTTTCATAAGACAATGTCCATCATTGACTTAAGAAAAACCGAATAGTTTTTAAAAACGTACACTGATTCAACTTGCTTTACGATATTTAGCAGCCACTAACATTGACTACATTATCGAAAAGTGATTAAGGCTCCCACATTTTTTCACATACGCATTTTGGATCATTCACTTCAATAAACATGTCCCGACCGAAATTGCCAAAAATGAAGCCGACACAAACAAGATGCATACCACATTCACCTTCGAAATGTTCAAAATATCAATCGTGTTCAAATTTGTGAGCGTAATCATAATTAAAATGCTTCATACTTTCCTTATCAAGCTGCACAACTCCTTTTTATTGCTTGCCAAATTATTCAAAGGAGTAACAGTGCGAGTTCAAAGTTTAACGTGACCGTGTACTGCATATTATGCATATTATGTATAGCGGGGGTGTATAAAGGAACAAGATACATACCTAGTATCAAATGGGAGTATTTTGAGAGATAAGGTTTTATATAAGTCCCTTGATAAAGTGGGGGTGTCCACATTTCACTCACCGTCACTACCAACATCATTATTGTCATTTAGGTACATGAAACCTATAACCACAACGTAAGCGTAATAGGATACAGTGTTCATTCATCAAGTGTATAAAATTACATCTCATATTACATGCTCATACTCATTTTAATTAGATGTTTCTGCATTTTCATCCAAACGTAATACCCACACATTACGCTAAAGTGTCATGTGCCTGTGTTATCCTTGATGATGCTCTTGAAAATTTGTATAAAAATGCATCAAAAAGTCGTTTTAATAAAATGGTAAGAATGAATAGATAAACAATATGGTTTATTGATGCTTCTGCAATATTGTGCCAAAAACAATGAATAAGAAACTTATTTGTAAATCTTAATGCTACAACTGCATGGCCAAACGGGAAATAATGTAATAGCGTATAACACATAATAATGATATTGACAATGATGATGTTAGGACGTTGCTGCACTTTTCTAGCTCAAATATATTACGAGCTGTCCTCTATTAAGAAGACTAGCACTAAAAACTTAAATTGCACATAGTTTGGACTTTACGTATTGTATGTATGAGATTGTTGAAGATGTCGCAGAGAGAGAGTGAGGAGCAGTAATAATGATGGTCCTACCTAACTCATCCATATCAAGTGGCTAATTACATATGGATTTCAAGGAGGGTCCTTAAATTCTCCTCCTTGTTCCCGTCATCATCTTCAATTTCGGCAACAACAACAAAAGCAACAACAGTAGTGCTCGCCTAAAAAGCACAAGAAGCCAACCATCATGCATGACAATTGCTTGGAAAATAATTAAAAGTTTCTCATTTAGTAATTATGTCCAGATTAGGTTGACCGTTTCTCTACCAATCATCATCAAATCTCACCAGACCTTTTGTACGACACAACGTTTGGTACATTTAACTTGAAACATGAGTATAGTTGAGCATCCTGATTTGAAATAATAATCCGCTGAATACGACTACGCAGAAATCAGTGAAAATATGTTTCTTTGTAGTAAAAACAACCTCTTAGCTCATTGCGATTAGCGTCATTCTTGCAAAATATTGGTATTGCCCAGATATTGCCGTCATATCCATATCATTTTACAAAAAGAGAGGTGATAACAATATTTTTATGAAGGTACATACATTTTGTATTTGTTTAGCTGTATCTTTGACTTTGACGGTTAATACTTTGTCATGCCCATTCCTCCGTCAAAATGCCAAACCTTAAAGTATAAGCAATGTTCACAACGCATGAAACACATTTTATTCAAATTTCATCACGAAAGAAGTTTTTGGCTAAAAAATTATGATGTGATAAATATTTAAATATAACACGTAAAAATGTAGGCATTTTATATCACTCATCATCAGGGAAATTTTACGAGATCGCCACTCCTTAGGATCCCATAAAAAAAATAAATCAGTGCAGAAAACCTTTTTGTTCCGACAAACGCAAATCTGACGATGATGAGATCAGTGGACGACGAATTGAAGATGATGAGATAATTCCTTTGCATAAATTATACATCTTACTGATATAAATCCAATTAAACTAGACATTTTGCTTAGAATATGAAGGTGAAAAATCGGTCATTATATCCATCACCGAAGATGAAATTAATTTCATTTTTCCTGAAACCTATTTTGCACGCACTCCATTACATAATTCCAGACTGTTTATTATTAGTGCATTATTATGAAAAACATGCTTTGGGCATCCTTAGTTAATGACTACCAAGTTTTATTACCGCCATAAGAAAACAAGTCAACTGAAAAACACACATGTACAAGCGATTTATTTTCTCCCATTTTTTAGAGAATTGATAAAAAAACTGGCCTTTTGATATTGAAATGACTCATGGCTCATTCATGATGGATGGGAGTATTGTTAATAGATTCTTTTCTTAGATTCACACTCAAAAAGAGTATTTGTTGTACGTTTTGTACTCATGGTTGTTTTTCGCTATTTATTTGATGAGGGTGATAGCGTGCGATGAGGATTCAGCGTAACACTTTTATTCATTAAGAGAATAACTTTACACATTCATGGAGAAGTGCCGTCTTTGACGTTTCATTCTTCTTCCATGCATTCATTGTATCTATTGTAGTTTAATATTTATTATGTAAGACAGGTAAAAATGGGCAAGGTAAGTAAATATATGTTGGAACTTTTTTCTCTTTGGTTAAAAAAATTAACGCGATGTACATAGATGCAGCTGCCTGCATTGACTGACCGACCGACACCGCATCAAGCAAGCCTAGTTGTAAATTAATGAATGAAGTGAGCAACAACAAGCTTATTCTCTCTCTCTCTTTTGAGCTGCTCCTTCCCCATCCCCTTGAAATTAGATTTTTATGAATGAAAAAGCAAAATAACAAATTTTACCCTGTCGTCTGCGCTATATTGAGTCTATTTCCATATTTCATTCTTAATTTTCTCACAGAAAAAATGTGAATGAGAGATAGAGATTTTTAGCAGTCCATTTGTTGCAGATACATTTTTAAAGGGATGGATGAATGAATGAGCGTAGTCCCGTCGTGCTGCTGAGGTGAATATCATTGAACATTTGTAACCAGCGGCGAAATATAAGTGTCTTATTATTAATGAGCTTGATTCTAGTAAAATGTTAGAGACAGTTGAATGTATATGGGCTCGCTCCTCTTCGAGAATAATGATATGCAAAGTTACACTACCAGAATGAATGACTGGTGACTACTCAAATGCTGTTATTATTATTAGCACAGCCAGCATTGTTAGCTGAGGAAATCCTAAAGTGGAATTTGCACATTAGGCAAATTATAATATGTTTCTCTTCACATGGTAATCACGCAAATTGGGGAAACATGAGATGCTTTCAGGCAGAAAACGCAAACCCTCTTATTACCTAGAGATGTAATGCATGTAACATTCCTTCATTACAATTTAAAACATTAGCTTTGATTCAATCCAAATATGAGCTTGGGGGAAAGCAAACTGAAGGTTCCCAGTAGCTGGGCACATGATGGTTCATCCAGGTTCTTAGGATGGAAAACGAAAGGAAGTTTTTACCTATTGAACACTAATCTAATGCTTAACGAAGGGCGATTATAGTGTAGATGAATTAAGATACACGTTCATCTGCAAAAGTACTTTTAGAATCGGACTTTTTAAAAACTCGAGACATGTTGAAAGATAACACGATGATGGTTCATCGGATATGAAGGAAAGCCACACCTGCCTTGGATAACCCACATTATATTCTAATGAGCCATGTCCAAAATTATCGGGGTATGGGTAGAGATGTATATATATTATGTAGTGCCCCCGAAGAAGAGTTTTGTTTTGATCGCCGTCATTCATTATTATCCCCGTATATGTACCATACCTATCGCTAGACTCTGATGTAGTTATGATCATCAGTGGTAATGTTAATGATGTGATATATTCATCCAATATGGGCTTGGCTCCGTTAACGCAATTCATGAGCTACGAGCTGATGAGCCACTAATATAGCCTGTGGGACTCATTTCATAGGATCCCACAGTTTTTACTTCATGTTCAACTGAATGCAAAACTATAATATGCCACCGCCACCACCAATAATCATGCTCACACAAAAGTCACCATCATCTTCAATGTTTGGTGAAAAATTATTGTTTGGTAAAAGTTGCTCCTTGCAAGCTACTAGAAATTGACGCAAAGTGTTACCGACAGATAGGAGTACAAAATAGCCGTCAAGTACAACTTTTGTTTTAATCTATTTCCTTCGTCGTGTCTTTCAGCCACTACCTTACAATCAAATTAATATCAACTCATGCCTGTCTGTTGGTGGCTCGGGACTGCTTAGGTATTTAACTTTACAAAATGAGAAATGACATTATTTTAATCCCTACATGTTACAAACAGCGTGCGCACTGTTGCAGGCTTGAATTTGCATCCAATCAAACAAGATTCTACTTTTACCTCATATAAGTCCCATAACATAAAGCATTTCTAATATCTACGACATTATTATACTGACTGATCATTTCATCCATAGCCATTTGCAAAAATAAAAAATAAAATTCGCACAGCAGAAACTCGACTGTTGTGTGCAAAACTTGAAAATGCATACAGAAGGAGTACTAGAGATGAATGAATACATTATTTACATATCCACACACGCTACATATTTTATTTACTTGGACGATACACATAAATAACCTCGTTGAAGAACCTATCCCACTTATTTCTATTCATTTTCATCATTATCACAGGTTTATACGTAGGACACTTGGTGCATATTATTAAGAAACGTACGTTTTTTTCTCTTCATCTTTAAGGTGAGGTAAAAAAGGTCCACCACCACGCAATATGCTCATTTTTCTCAATGAAAACCTCGTCAACTACTTTGGAAATTACCATAATAATGCGTACGTGTGTTTTTTATTATAACAAGTAGTAGGAGGAGATAAAATAAGAATATATAGAGGTTCAGTCAGTGTTACTGTATGCCATGAACCCAGCGGCATTATGATGCTGATGCTGGCTGGTGGCATATGACATTATGAGAGAGGGGATGATGACTCATCGGCAAAACAAGTTGTTACATGTAAGAAAACAATATATTACATATCTTTATGATATACTTTGCGCTTATTTACGATAACCGACAAGTTGAGATAGCTGAGAAGTCTCCTTCAAATTGCTTCATTCATAAAAATTTTCTCTTTTACGCTCAGTTCTACTCTCCACATTTTTTTTTACATATATCTGCTGTCATCACTCAAGTTGTACCAGTGACGACGGCGGGGGATAACGATGAAAATTCAATATACAAGGAGCCACCCATTTTCCAGAGTAGAAAATAATATCTAATTTAGCTATTATGCATGCATAGAGATAAGAAAGTGGATTGAAGGGGTTGAAATCATCGTCATGTAATTATCAGACAAGACGATGATGCAAAAGTTGGAGGAGTATTATTATATCATGTTGTTTTTGACGGCAACGGCACTACAAAACTTCAGCAGAGACTGGAGGACTCGCTTTGTCCATGAATTGGTTGATGACGAGAGAGAGATTCATTCACAATTTTTTATATATATTTTGGTAATAAGTTGACCGAGGGCATGGCATGCGAAAATTACATTTTTTTTGCAAAAAAAATCTATATTCAAAGTGCCTATGTACAAATGAGAGAATGAGAAGGAGCGGGCATAAACCAGATAAATCTTGATAGTAGTTTACTCTAAGGCTATTATTATGGGAGCGAAACGATAACTCTGGTGATGACAGAGTGACGGTCTTATCTCATTCATAAAATTGAAAACACCCCCGCGCATGCTAATAAGGGTGCACTATTGAACAAGTTTATTATAGTTGGTTTGGAAAATAACAAAACATAAAACTGGAGAGTGTAGCGTCAAGAGAAAATTCAATTGTCTTTCGTTCGATTCATCTAGAATGTCTTCCTTAATTCCACTACCTTGGCTAGCATTACTTCCCATTATTAAGCGTCTTCGTGCCTCGTACGATCTGCGTATACAGGTGTGTAACTTAAAAAATTTTACGTGTGATACGTTTTTATCGATGACGTAATAATGCAACCTTATCTTGTTTACAAGATTAACTTTTTGTCCTAATAGTATCAGGTAACTAGGATGGCATTGTGCCAGAAAGTGCAACAAATAATTTAGCGCCATGTTGTCTCATCTCGCGTTATGTTAATGTTCTTCCTTTCACATTTTGTGATAGTTAAATAGATAAACACTTTTGATGTTATATTGAACATTATATCATTTGTGCAAAACCTTCTCGAAATGACTTTGACGATTGACAACCGGACCAAATGCAAAAAGTGATTTTCAATCATTTCTTATCATGCCGCTGTCATAATTAGGGCATAATAAATCATTCCAGCCTGCTGGCTAAATTTTTGATTCAGGATTCCCAATAATTTTCTTTGGAGAAAAGAATTGATTATTTTATAGCTTACGAAATGTGCAAAATCATCCTAATAAATACAGTATAGTGTAATAACTACTTTTTTGGTATTATGTTTAATACACATGGTCTGAAAACCAGAAAGAAAGAACTATCCCACACCAACACTATAAGAAAGAGAATGTATTGTTTTTGTGAAATCCCGAGACATGTACCTATTATTCCTTGAAAATTGTATGCTAAATTATTAAGATCATGTCTAGAAATATCGGATGAACTACATAACCTATTTGAGCCTGGTTTTGAGCCCATTTGATTATCATATCATAATATTCAAATCAGCCATATCAACTAGAATACGTGTAATGAAAAATAAATAGATGGATGGCGAAGATAACCGTGTATGCTTATAACCCGAAGTGAATAAACTAAATCGTCTCTAGAAAGAGGTACAGACAGACAGACTATGTGTGTTTGTACTTTTGTTCATGTATAAACACTAAATTGTATGACATAAACCTGCAAAAAACGAAGGTGGTGGTCATCGTGGCTACATTTTAATGGTGGTTTTTGTTGACGGTGTTCAGTGTTGGTGGTAGATGATAATGATGATATATATGGTGGTGGTAATGGTGGCGGTGGCTAGCAGTGCATTTGCCTTAAATTTTTAATAAAAGAGATGAGCTCATGTTTCTTTTCAGGTTGCTGGTAGCCAGGACATGAATGCATAAAAAATATTATGTGTCTATAGTTCTGTCTCTCTCAACGGTGTAGTGTTTGACACACAGTCAGAACTTTTGCCAGTGACGATAATCATAATGGAGTGTTCACTTGAAGAAATGCTTCGTCCTACGATGTGCAAATATATTCTTCGCAAGGGTATAAGAACTGTTTTGCTTGTATTCTGTGTGATGGGCTAAAACGTTACAGGAATCTACAAAATAATGATTGTGGAAAAGTACATGACGGAGTTATAGCTTTAATTTAAATCAACCAAGGATAATTCTGCAACTCGGTGTGATCGCCAATCGCTGATGCAGGCTATAGCATTGACTTATAGTGACTAAAGACATTTGTAGAGACTAAAGAATATGTTATGCTTCCGGAAGTCAATTATGCATGCATATTAATTCATACTGTAGGTTTTATCAGTAGAAATCTTTACTTAGGGTTATCTTCAGAAATCTCATATTCGTTTGAATTAATACATTTTGCCAATTAGAAAATGATGTCACGCCATGAAATTTGAAGAAACAGCTTCACCTGAACTGGATTCGGATTATGCAGACAAGAATGGTCGACATTTATGTGTAATATGTCAGTGAAAAAAATGAATGTGAGAATATCACTTCAAAATCATTCAGACATCACCTTGTCATTTATTTCATTTCAATAAAAAAGCTGGCAACGGAGCACAAGCGATGATCTCATACTTCAACTTATTATCATATTTGAAAACCACAGAGTCGTTACAAGTTATAAAGACGAAAAAAATTGTAGCATAATTTCCATTATTTGCTATTTACGTTACTAGCCTTTCGACTCACCTAGCATGTAATTCGACATTTGAAGGAATCAGGTACTATAAAAGCGTTCCATTCGAAGTACATCAAGAAAAAGCGGTTTACGCACTCTTCTGGCAGCGTCAACAGAATAATGGCATATTATTTAGCAAAACAAACACTTTTATTTTGGCAGTAATAGTGCATAACAAATGTTTGTTGTATATCAAAGAAAGAATATAAATAGCATGACCTGACTATGAGTTAGTACTTGCACATAAAACTAATCTGATCATTCAATCAATTTCAGCAGACGTAACATGCAGCACCAATAAAACAAAGACTGATTAAACTATCTTATTGAGACTGTTTAAGTTCTTCATGGAATATTCCCTGATATTTTTGGGTTCACATATATTGACATCATCACTACCAAAGTAATTAATCCCTCATTTTCTAAGGAGTACGTTTTTTTTTCTTTTGGACAATGAAAATTTTTTACTGGGGTGGTTTACATGGATCAGGAGAGCGTTTATTTTGTCAATTTTATGCATATGAAGTTAGCGTGATGTCCCTTTTCCTGGCCTAGCCACCAGCCACCCAACATTGAAATTTCTCGGCAAAAGAAGTCCCCGATTTAATTTTACACTTCACTCCATCGATCTCCTTGGGTCGCGGTCGGTGAGAAAAAAGTGTAAAATTATATGACCACATGCCATGCCAAAAACTGATACAGCAAAGGTTAATAGTGTAATATTCACTTATGTAAATTGATGACTTCAGTTCAAAGGGTGATCATGATAACGAGATAATTTTGTTTAACCCATTGCTTTTGATTTTCCTATGAAAAGATACAGGACGGGCTCAGTAATATGGCTCCTATTTCAATTATTGGTTCATAAACATTGTTTTTACACTGACCATTACCTTTTCTAGATGGTGCAACGTTACAATGTTTTATGTCGTGTTTCGGGTTATAAATAAAATGACGTAATTTTTAACCATGCATAACATAATAGCTCATTGTTTAAAAGCGCGATCTTTTTTGTCCATCAAATACATTATGAAATAAAAACGATACGACAAAATCACAGACTTAATCTTTATGAACCAGTTCGACATGAAATTCCGGGGGATGTTTGAACCAAAATTTATAAACGCGATGTATTATGCTGTGCTTTAAATATTTCCAATTAAGTTAAATAAAGCATACTTTTGCTTACTTACTTATTTGCATCGACATTGTCATTTTTTATTGCTTTTTAAGATCTGATTTATGCAGCAAATGCTAAAAGTAAATACAACAAATAAAAACGAAACGAAAGTTTTTTAAGGAAGTACAGGAGAGCTGGAAAAGAAGGGGTTAGTCCAAATATTGATTGAATGAATTACGCACTGCTGAATTAGCTAATTTTATTCGTAACATAATCCTTAGAAAAAATCCATAATCCCTTGAGTTAGAAGTTACGAAATTCTTTTACAAAAACATGTATATAAACCGTAGGTCATAGTCATAGGTCTACATAATACTACAGAATGGCAAACATTGCAAATGCACGAATGAAAATTATGTTCTGAGCTTGACAAAGTCATTGGTTGCTGGATTACGAAAACTTGTGTAATTTGGGCTTTTCAATTATTCTTTATTCACTTAAGAGACTGGATGACTGGAACGATAAAAAATATCATGAGATATATGGTTTCCCAAATTGCAAGGTACACTGCAATGCACTGGCAGATGTCAACGCTTCTATGAAATGAGAATCTCAGTCAAATGCATATGCAAACTAACTCCAGTTAAGTTAAGAATGCCTATTACAGTGGAGTGGACTGCCACAAAATAAACATTCTGCAAATATCCAGCCATTCAAGAACGTTGTAGTACTATAAAATTCCAAATCAAGGTAAAAGAAAGATGTGTTTTCACTGTCTCTTGCATTTCAAATTACTTTCAAGTTCGTCTTCCTGTATGTTCAATCAATAGTATCAAAAGGCTAAACATGAAAAAACTGTGAATACTCATTCAGGCAAGAACGAAGAACCAATATAAACAAGTACAATTGTTGTCCGGACAAGCACGCACTTGGCTTGGATGCATAATATGACATAATGACATCACATATCATGTTTTATAATTCTCTCGACATAAAAAACAAATCAACAGATTCGATTTACATGGTCGTGGAGCGATGGGTAATGTCATTGGCGCAGATATCAACATGATAAAATCAAATGCCCCTTAAACTAGCGTGTAGAACTCGAATTTGACATTTATTGGCAATCAAGCGAGAATGTGATTTGTCAACATTACTGGACAATAGCCGCCTCTAACAACGTTCTTTCTTCTGATGAAGGAAAGTGTGTGTAGTGTATTATGTTTCATGATCATGATAAATGTTTTATAATGGATAAGTGGTAAAATCAAAATCACGTACCTGTGAGATTGCCATCCTATAGCACATACAGCTTGTCTTCTTAGTAAAACAATATCTATTATTTCTCGCAGAAATTTTAAAATCCAGCTTTATTAAACTTGAAAAGTGGCGTGGCAAAATTTTAAAGTTGCAGAAGTTATATTTCTTGCAGTTCTTGAAACGACTATTAAATAGAGGAATTCCTCATATCACGGTAACAATTTAAAGCACTTTTGCAAATAGCCGTCAAGCGACTAACTTATAGTGTCCGTTTTTCACGTTTTAGAAAAATAATAAAATTGCTGCACAAGTTGAAAATCTGCATGATTGTATAGAATTTCTCCAATTTTCTCATGAATGCAAATCACTCAACAAAGCGGTCATTTAGAGTTTCGTGTGATATATGATTCTTCAACCACACACACATTATTTCATGTAATTGTCGACTCGGGCCAACATGCCAACTTATGAAATTACACCAGCATCAGAAATGAATACAATACTTTAATTAGGAGTAACTTCAAACAATACTTTCACCTACCAAAATTTCAAAATTTTATACATTAAACAAGACCTATCGAATAAATCAGATCTCGCATCACAACCGTTCTTTTCTCCAGTGAGTTTTCTCTCTTTGTAATGTCCACCACAACTACTCTTCAGGTCCTTTCGGTCAGTTGCTGCATCTGACTGAAGCACTGAATCTTTCAGTTGCTTGTATATATCTACATCGAATCTATAAGTTCTACGCAGGTATGCATATAGGTATCGAAAATGTGTACTATGTAAAAGTATGCGCACTCAACAAACTCTTCTCTTTGTTGCGTGGTATGATGATCTCGCTTCGCCTGACTTGGATCTTTCAGGAGAGATGATGTTGGATTTATATAGGAAAAGGCAAGGAAGAACGAAGATGATGGCAACCCACAAAACGGCACACATAAAGCATAATAACAACTATTTTACTATCTAGGTGTAGATAAGTAAAAAAATCTCAGCAGAAATAGACTGACTTGCAGCTTTTTTCTCAATGAGTGGTAAAAAGTACGATGTTCATCGCATGTACGTAATTCTGTGCTGTAAACAGAGAGATCATAACTTCTCTGTAGTATACGGGTATAAAGTATGAAGCCACCTACCAACAATAATAGTTTCAAATCAAGTTCAAGTATTTTGTGTGAGCCTTTGTTGTTTTCACTCCATTGCACTCATTCAGTCTCGTTGGTTTGGGTGCATTTCTAGAAAACAAATATGTACTTGAATTACATATTTCATAAGAACTTTCTACCTTATCGATGGAATAGTTAGATCTTGACATTACTTGAGTAAGAAACAATAAGATTACATACGAATTATTACTGGTTCAATTACTTTTCTCTGCTTTCATGTGTGTGTAAAAACAAGTGTGAAAGTACCAAATTTCCCCATATCCTCATTAATTTTTAATTATCTTGTAGTGAAATGAAATTTTATACTACAAGTATGTATACAGCATAAGGTACGGCAAACTTACAATCAACAGTGCATTGTAAGTAATAAGAGTGCGAATACTGCAATAACAAAATTTAAGGGTTACCCTTTTCAAAATGAGTATCTATTGTGAAAATAATCACTAGTTTGATATAAGTTTTAACAATGATGCGTAGTTAAGTCATGATTTTATGATTGTTAAACCGTGAAAATATAAAATTAAGTTTGTGGTGGCTTTGGGGGTTCATTAAAGCTATTGAACATCTGCGTTCCAGTATTTTTGTCAAGTTGGAGAAATTGAGGAACATAATGGATTAATTTATTGTAAGTTCTAGATAGCTGACCGAGCATTTTGAGTTTTCGTTCCTTTTTACAAACGCGAGTTTGCTAGCGACCATCCTAGATATAAACTTCACCTTCACCCACAATTGATAATTGATGGTCGAGTCAAAGTCAAGTCGCATTTATTGTATAAAGCATAGCAGAAGACTTGGATATTGTAGTTTGATGCAATCAGTCCTAGTCATACGATTTCAAAGGGTGTAGGTATGCAGTATGCGGGATCTTTTGTGGGTTGCACTGGAGGTCAAAATGATTTAAGTTTACGATCTTCCTGCACGTTTTCTGTGCTGATTATCTATTCTTTAAAAAAGCATGACAAGCGACAAGTATTTATTAATGCTTATTGTGTTTCCGAAAATCCTTTGCTGTACCCATAAAAAATCCAGCAAAAACGCATTATGCTATTGTGTTTGTCGTGACAAGCAAAGTTCCCTCAGCTTTCCCATGTATCCCCTTAGATCTCCATGATTCTCACTATACGAAAGAGTACCACTGGATAAGCTGCAAGCTGCAATAAATGATATTCATGCCAACTATCAACCATGATGCATTCATATAAATAATGCCTTTTATCCAATTTTCAAAAATAGCTCGAAAGACCTTGGACGAAAATTATATAATCTTTCCTTAGTAGTATATGATTACGTTGTGGCGCTTCAAAATATACACATGATCATCTCGTCAAGTGTCACTCGAGTATGTTGAACCTTCAATAAATTAGTTCCAGATAAAATTGCTCCTTTAATCAGGAATAAAAAGCGTGAGTTATTATGCAGATGACAGTTCGTGTTATTCTGCTCGATTGTACTGTTGAACCCGGCTTAAATGATTTCTGTTCAACAGCTATACTAACCTCCAATAGACGAAAAAATCCGTAGTTGTAGTTTTTAAAAAACTAAATGAAGAGCATTACAGCTTCGAAGAGCATGTAAAGAGGAAAGTGTCTTATTGTATGGATCACAGAGCAACAAGCGTACCTGTGAATTATTTTGTAGAAAAGTCTCAAGTGGGGTTGCTTGCCAAAAGCAAATTGTTTGAAAAGTTTCCCCGAATGCTTCATTGATTGGAATTGGAATATATACGGTTATTGACGAATGAAATGTGAACGATGCTGCAAGCTCGTACACTTTCTTCTAGCTTCAAATAATTAAAATAATGCCAGAAACGTTGAATTGCATCTTGCTTTTTAATAAGATCCAATATATGTGAAGCAACCTTTTACCGTGCGTAGTCATCAATGTCAATCATTACGGCATATAAAAGCGTGTTGAGAGCTATCCAAAATATGTGTACAAATGACATGAGCGATTTTAACCAGCCGTGAATAAATTCCTGGAGTATTTTTCTTGGCAAACAACAGGGATATGGTACACACACGCACGCAGCATAAACAGAGATCTTTCCATTGAATTCAGTCAGACATAATAGAAAATATAATATAGCTTTATTGCTAGTTAGTTTTCCCGGTGAGATGATGGTGGGCGCAATGTAATAATATGTGATAATAATCTATTATGGGCACTACCAACAACAATTACGGCAATAGAGTACAATGCAACCCTATTCAATGCGAGTATTTAAGAGCGAAGAAAACGTAAAACGTATAAAACTTACAATCAGTGAAGGAGATTATGTCTTGACATTGCACCAGGATTGCCACACAATTTTCTAAGAATTTGGGTGAGCGATTTGATAAATAAAGTATGAGGAGAGCATGATAAACATTCTCTTGAGTTTGTAACAAAAGGAAATTTTCAGGATGTGAAACGTCATGTATTATATACGCATTACAGTTTGTACACACTGAAGCCCAGCATAATAATCCCTTTCGCTTTAATCTATTGAGGAAACACCAGAAAAAGAATTATATAACCTCTAAAGAATTCACTTTTATTCACTCACACAAGAGGCAACAGGTAAGGAGCAATGTGTGCAGTGGGAATGATGCACACAAGACATGAATGTGTACATTCATTCAGGGAAAAGTGTAGATAAACTGGAACTGAGGCTCTAATAGGTATGTAAGCGACGGGCTAAGCATTTTATGTCACGTTTCGTCCTTTCTTAGTTTTGACCACCACCAGGATATTGAGAACAAAGAAAGATGGGGTACCAGCCTGGCAGGATTTCTCACATTTTACGGCGGAATTATTTGCTTCATAAAGGTGTTACTTAATCCGTCACTTATATAGTCGTCCTGTCTTTTGTTCAATGTGTTGGAAAGCAGGCGAGTAAACTGTGAGAGATGAATTAAATAGAAGTTTTTAGATTTAACTTTTGTTTGTTTATTACAAACTATGAGTTACATATTTCGGCTCATAAAAGGAACGGTATTGCTAACTAGAAGATCATGCATTTCGTGAGGGACTACTAACCATCTAATATTTTTCTGTTTACTATAGCTGCATACATTTATACCTACTCAGAGAAAAGGCATCTTTGGTGGTGATCCCTTGACTGACAGAATAAAAGTGTTACAAAATACCAAATATCAATAATTTTATTCTAATAACAAAAAATTTGTTTGCTTAAACAGCAATAATAGATGCAGCTCATTATACTGTGTGACTGTTGAAAGATAATAGCGCAAGCCGCTTAGGACAATATTAGAAACGGTGATTTTCAATTAGGTCTGAACGATTGTATGTAATGAAAAATCAATGAAAGAACCGAACGTGAAATTCAATATACGCAATCAGTTATAAAACATAATATACAGTGTATCATGCAAATCTTCAAACATTTTGTGCATGTAAAGGTCATAGAAGTTTTTCAGTAGTATATTGATGGCTATTTAACCTTTTCCACTAACACTATTCCAATGTATAGCAATTTTGAAAGCTGATTAGCTCATCCCGATTCTAATTTAATTGTTTGCTTTGTCCAAAACTTTATAAATTATATTCGCGCAAATCAAGATGCATTAAGCAGAAATTGTATGATATATTTATGGGACGACAAATATAACAAGCTAAATTAAGGAAACACTTGTGGTGGTAATAAAATAAATGACTTATGTCCAATGTCGAATGAAGCAAGGCTTTAAAAAAATTATTCAACATTCCAGGACAATGCTCAACTGTTTTATATCCGGCTTTATAGGAATGGCACAACCCTAAATGAAGAAACTTGTTATGTGATTCTAAATTAAATCATCAAATTTTTATTTGCTAGTGATTTCACCATCATAAAAAATCACGAGAAAAAATGGAGACAATATAACTTTTAACCTATTTAAGTCTTTTTTGTCTTACTGACGACGACTTTTTTATGCGGATTTTGCAGCACCAAAGCATGCACGTGAGGAAGCGGATCATGCTGGTAAGAAGACGTTAACATTTGTACGAAAGTTAAGCAGGCGGTTTGTTAAACTTTTTCATTTTGTTTATGTGCCTAATGAATATTTGTCCAGCGGTGTAGTGATCCCCTGTCGTGTCAGGTTGAAAGTGGTGTAACGCTGTGGCTGTCATCAAGAGATGGACGGAGCTGTTGATGGTGGTGGCACATTTGCTGATTTTTATGGAGCTTCTGTGTGAAACGGTTGCGCAATCCCTGTTGATATTATTGCAGCGATAAGATAAAGATCGTGACCAAATCTTCATATTATCAACCATGTAGATGCATATCACAACAAGCATAACTTTAAGAAGACATAAATCTCCTTTACAGTTCTGTGTTGCGCACTTTTCCGTGTATTGGGTCGATCTTTATTTCTCAGGTGTGCCCTTTTAATGTGCAGTAAAATACCTCATGTGGATTGGTGAAGATTTTATTGACTACGTGACTTTTTCAATACACTACACACTGACATGACAAGCACAAAGCCACAAGTTAACATTATAATGATGTTCCACTGTAGTGTATATATGTATGTACATAAGTACATTTATATATTTTTTATATTGCCAGCATATGTCGTTGTCGCATGACCGTATCTAAAATCAAACTCTTCAAACCTGATATCATCACAAATTTCGATCTAAATAGAATTGAACTGGAGTGGTAGTAGTATTTATTATGGTGAAAATTTTTATGATAAAAAACTAAAGTCGCTTCATCAAGAAAACATGCAAAAATCAAGTTAATGTCTGTCAGCTACACACTACACACAACATTCATACATTACAACAACCATTACAATTTTTAACTACTACCTATTTACGACGTGATTTTGGCAGCTTACAAGCGAATTATTGAAAGCATGAAAAAATGAGACAATGAATGAAAATTCAATAATCGTTTTCATCTGGTCAGCTTTTTAAAAAGCATTTTTGTCGTATTGAGGAGCTTCAAGCTGTTTCCCTCGTTGCATTTGCATACATTAAAAGTTGCTCACACTTCACTTTTTTTCGTTCATTCATGAATGAGATGATGAGATCATCATACCTATTTATCTGACGAGAAAATAGCTCAAGCACCATCAGCTCAAATGCTTCTAAATTGAGAGAACCCCAGTACCTCAGATATGTATTTTTTTCTTCTTTCAATGTTATAGTTATAGAGTGCCGGAGCTAAAAAGATGGTACTTAATTTACGTACTCATTGCTGAATTGTATTAAGTGAAGCCATCGGCTATATAGAAAAACAAGCTACGTCTCTCAATGCAATTACACTTTATAGATGATAGCTTCTTGATTATAACAGGAGTATGTATTTAATTGGAAGAACATAATATCGTAAGGAATGGAGCAACTCAGGCTCCTCAGGTAAGAAAATATATTCTGGTAGTTTGTCGGCGACATCGATAAAAGTGTGAAAATGGGACTGATACAGCTACCACATATCACTGCAACCATTTGCATAACACAGGATCAAGACAGGCCCGATGGACAGAGTAGTGATGTAGAGTTATTTTTTCAAAAGATGTTTAAAAAATATTGTTGAAATGATATAAAAGTAGATATTAACTTTCGATTTGAAAAGCCAACGGATTTATAAAGTTTGAGCAAAAATAATTATGCATGCAGAAAAGGAATTGCCCCATGTACATATACACACACAGTTTTCATGTATATAGTTGATAGCGTGTATACATGTCGCACCAGGTAATAATATGGCTGCATGGTAGGCATATAGATTCAAATTGGGATCATGATGTCATTCTTGAGGAATGAAAATTCACTGACTTTTTGCTCATACCTACACTCACACATAATATATTATTATAAGTAAGTGATATCGTACATCTATGCACACTTTTTTTATAATAAGCGACTAGGATCTTACTAGGACTGTGCAAATGTTTGGCTTTGGTCATTCATAAAAGTTGACACAAGCTACTTCTATGGAGGAAGACAGACTATCCAATTAACCAACTTATCTTCATTTTTACAATTTTTTCTCTATGATGAAGCTTTGTTGAGCACATGAAAAGTCATTTCACACTTGGAAATGGAAACAACAATTTTAAATTCGGAAATAAAAGAATCAAAAACTTTGTTGATTTTATTGTTTTAATCATTGTTCATATAATCTGCATGTGTATACGTACATTCAATGTTATGTTGAATATAATTTTACTTAAATGCATACATATTTCTAGCACATTTTTAGGCATCAAAAAATCAATTCATGGAAAAGTAAAAATTTATTGCTCATTGTGAAAAAAGCAAAAACAGGTACACATAACAATTATAAAATATGTTTGCTTGATTTTTTAAAAAAAACCAATGCATACAGACTGACGTTGCAATTATTTTTTTGGTGTGTTAGTGATCAGCACGGAATATTTTATACATAATAAATTGAAATGCTTGTTCAAACTAAAACTATCTTTTTGTTTCTTTCCTTTTTAATAAATCACTGTGCTGTAATATTTAGCCGGAAATACAGCAGGAATTCACAAGATGCATGGTTATTTCCAGGTAGTACACAAAGAGGATTTCATCTAACTTACAGTGATACTGCAGATTGGTCGGATTTGTGGAAACTGCTGAGTGAAAATGGGTTCCTCACGACTGGAAGCCTGTGTATCAAAGGAGTGTAAGCTAAACGTAAATCGCAATATCACATATTAACATGCAACAAAAACTCAGATGCCTTTCAATTTTCTAGATTCGTCCTGTATGAGGAACCACTTTACAATGTCCCAACACCAAACGCATTCGAGATTGTGTCCGGGAATACAAAATGCATGATGATTTCCGAAAACGTAAATATTTTTGGCATTTGCTGACCACCAATTTTAAAAATTCATCATAAAGCATATACCTATGTACATTGCTTTTTTAGACAAAGTCAATTCAGCTAATTGGTTCAGTCGGACGCATGTATGGACCAAGCATCACGTTCTTTGAGAAGCCATATTTTGGCTCAGAAGGCTTCACCACTGTAATTAACGTTGGAAGCAATTTTTTCCAAAAAATGGAATACACACGATCTGCAATCATAGTGGGTCAAATATCATGGACATTAACTTTCACTTCGGGAAAAAGTATATGCGTGCAACCAGAATTCGACCCAGAAGAGCTAAAGCCGATATGCCTAATTAGAGATTTGAAGTCTCTTGTGGATACACTGTCGGAAGGTGACGATGATGACGAAACTGGGGCAGACGTAGACAACGAAATTGCTAAAAATGCAACTATCCTTTTAAGGGCCACGCAGGGATGTAAAAAGATTGAGGATGAAGATTCCATTTTTAGAATTCAGGACTGCCAATACTGGGGACGACCAAGTATACTAAAAGATGGTAACAATAGAATTTGATTGATTGTGCGATTGATTAGTTACATTAAATTTAATTCAAAATATGGATAATATTTTTGAAATGTTCAGTTTCAATTACTTTTGATGATACAAGTAAGATTGGAGGACGAAGTGATACAGGTAAATCTGATGATTTATGTGAAACTGGGGACCTTTCTGCTAACCGAATTTTCAAGCTGTACAAGGCAGCAATTACAAAAAATTTTGATACTGATATACTTGTGGGTTTCGATGTGGTTGGAAAGCATTCCTGGAAGCTAGACTTACTTGATTGGATGTTTACGATTGTTACGGATGTAATTCCAGACGAAATTATTTCTACAGCCTTTTTAAACAAAGTCAGAGAGCTCTTTGTTCACAAGTTGGTGACAGTATGGAATCAACAACAGGATGACGATGGTACTCCTAGAACACTTTTAACCGAGAGGAACTACAAAACACTTCTTCTTCTGACTGAGAAATGTGATATTGTAATCACGGCTGTCAATAGTGTCAATGTCAATGCTACTGAAGGCGGAGAAGAGAGTGGATCATCAGTGGCTTCATCACTCTCTAAAGTTAGGACTAGGTCTATTTGGTTTTTAGTGAGAATAATATTTAAGTGGATCAGAACCATATATTTAAGATACGTATCTTTGATTCATTTTAGGAATTTGAAAGCCTTTGGAATGGTATACAAAGCATAGACAACTTTGCAGATTTAATCAGCGGAGAATTTGAGAGACAACCTAGCCTGGATATCATTACAGAAATGGTATGGGTTATCGGGCATATGACGTGTTACATTTGTCACTCTCAGTTTATGAGCATGTCTCATTTCTGGGCTTTGTATTTTAACATATTCTGGAATTTTTATCTACTTCCGATTGTTCCGGAATGGTAAATATGATTTTCACCATTGATCGATTTAATTTAAAATCATCACTAATACAAAAAGGTAGGAAGTTTGAAATCCGATTAATAAATAGTGGTCTTTGACTGTGCTTCTAAAACAGGGGCAATGCGGCACAAGGGCTGAATTTATTTTTTGGAGGAGTTGATTACAACCTTGAATATAACAAATTGGCCATGTTTGCTAGTGCCACCAGAAAGAAAGCAAGAAATTTGGAACCTTTGACACGACCAAAAGGAGTACTGCCCGAAGATATCGCAGAGTTAGAGGAAGATGCTCAATTACGTGAGATAGCTTCCACACTATATGATACCCTGGGCGCTCAACTTTCTTCCGCTCCATCGGTCGACTATAGATAATATCGCTGCGCTTTGAACTGCATTTTGTGGAGAAATATGAGATTTGATTTTGTTGCGAAAAAAATATTACAAAACGGTAATTTGTGTTCCCAGTATAAAAATTTATTCGTTTCCACTTTTACATTTTTTACAATGCTAAATAATTCTATAATTGGGATTTCGTGATGTAATTCATTATTCTGTCCTTTAATGCGGTTACTAAACTTATTGGGTGGGTTTATCACAACAAACAACAAATCTACATTTACTATTTTACATAAAAAAATTAAGTATTATGAATGATAACGGACGTTTTCGGGTTCGCTATAAAATAATTTGTTTACAATGTACTTCTAATCATTGCTGATGTGCACCTTTAAAACACTAGATTTTTTTGTCACTTAAAAACTTGCTGCTTTGAGTTCCCAATCATTAATTTAATGCTCTTCACTCATTTCTTTTACAGTAAAATGATAACATTAAAATGATTCATCTGCACTAATTACAGTGGATTATTTATATAAGTTTAATATTCTAGAAGTAATCTATTCTGTTAAAAATATCATGTGTAAAGAAGGAAGAGAGTTAAAAAATAAAAAGTAGCTTACACATTTCTATCTTCCATCAAACAAAGAATTTCCGTTTTCTTTTCAAACGAAAATTCTAACCGTAAAAAAATTACGACGATCTGTCCGAAATATTTCTTTACATTTGATTTGGCAATCAGGAATGGATTTTAATTTCCAATATTAGTAAGTAAATTACATAATATATCTTTCATCAAGCTATCAAAACATACATCAACAAACTTAAGAAAAGGAAATAAAAGTCAGTAGTGGATAAAAAATGGTTAATTAAATACTTGGGGCAAGAGTTGAGTGTGTACATTCCTAAAGCTAATATCATGTACACTATATACAACCTTTGAATATATAAAAACCTTTAAAAAACACAATGATTTGATAGTATTTTATATGCTTTCGTTGTTTTAACATTATATTTACATGCATATATTTATATGGCTATGATATGAATCTTCAACTTACACGTACACACAAATCAATTCCACTTCAAAAAAATAATAATAACATTTTCCAAGAAAATATCTGCTGTGCTGCGTAAAATAAAAACCCTATTTGTCGTGTCTGCGAACTAGTTTTACTTTGATGGCGGCGGTGTTTCCGTGTGGTGCATACATCCCTCCACATTTTCAGGCCAGTCACACACATTTTGGTTCATATTAAAAACAAGCTTATGCGGGCATGGCATGTGGTGCTTTCTTTCTCCTTCGCACATGAAATATTTGGTACAGTCATTTAAATCTCTGTGATAAGAGATGTGACCATCTTCCTCCTCACAGGTAACTTCATTTGCTGAAATAGCAAACAACGAATTATTGCATTGTAATTTCAAACCTGATGAAATGTTTTATGACGTACTGGGAAGTTTTAAGTAACTTACCATTTTTCTTCTTCTGTCCTGGGCCACCAGCAGTTCCTTCATATGGTCCATCATATTGCAAACCAACACGATACCCATCCAGCTCCTGTTTCATGCTCTTAATCAATGGGAATTTTCCTCCACCACATGATCCACGGAAGTCATCAAGATCCATAGACCAAACCATGACACCTCCATATCCTTCATTTCTGAGCCATTCCATCTATAGAGATGCGTTTTGTATTATTAACTGCTTACAATCACATTCGCTGTACCTATTCGTTATATGCCAAGCTCTTACCTTGCTCTTGAATGACCTCTCATCATCAAATCCTACCCATTGACTGCCTCTGTATGCAAATGGCACCATTTGCTCGTTATCCCAAACCAATGTAGTGTTATCGCCTTGAAGGAAATCGCAGATTTCATAGTAGGCCAAAAAGCCAGGTTCCTTGGTGTATTTGCCTGCTTCGCCTCCTTCCTTGGCTGGTGCACCAATATCAAACTTCTCTGCATCCATCAGGGTGAAAGTACGTCCATATGTTGGCATTCCCAAAAGAACTTTTTCTTTTGGGGCACCCTGCTTAACCCATTCCTTAGCACCAGCATCAACTGTCAATTTCTTTTCTGCTGAGCTAGCTGACTCGATTGCGAACAGGGGAGAGTTGTGACCAACTGTCTTTTCCCATTGACCGTGAAAGTCGTATGTCATTACGTTGAAGTAATCAACATACTTTGAAAGTTCAGGCACATCATACCTGCAACCATAAAAGAAAATTTAAGAAATCCGCTTATTGTTCGGAGTTTTGTATAAAAATTTCATATGAATTTTACCCAGCATTAATGGCATCGGCAGAGGCAGGAACTGCGGCACTCAAGAGAAGTCGTGCCAACTTTGATGTTTTGGCTTCACCCTCAAAGGCCATACGCAATTCACGGATTAAGTTGAGATATGCTTCCTTATCATCGTCACCCCTGAATGGAGAAGAAACAGACACAATTAATAGTACAATGACTTTTAGTTAATCAATGGTTCATAATTGGCATAAAATTGTATCATTACTACAAACCTTGGGTATTCCCAGTCAACGTCCAAACCGTCAAAGTTATGTTCACGGAGAAATTCAACCGCATCATAGACAAACTGGTTCATCCTGAAAATGTTTGAAGTGAGTTCTTTGAAGGGTTTTGATCCAAAAGCCCATCCTCCCAAGGCAAGTATGATTTTGATATCAGCATTTTTCTCCTTAAGCTTCATCAACTTGGTGTAAGTTCCATCCTTGTAATCATCCCCAGTATCCGTGTCCAGTCCTGGAGCAAGCTTATTTTCCTTGAGCTTGGCGAAAGCATACACTACGTGAGTGCAAAGTTTTGGGTCGATATCCTCAATATTAAAGCGACCAATTCCATCTCGCTTGGCGGACCAGTTGGTGACATAGCACATCATTTGGGCTGGTCGGCCTAAAAACAATTTTAAACATAATTAAGCGCACATAATACAATATAAACATGATTAGATTGCATCTTCAAAGTTTGTTTTTCCATGCTCATGATGAAACTGTTAAATGGTCGGACCTCAGACGGAGTAATGAGAGTCATCATAGCTGCGTGTTTTTCTGTGCTTGTTATGACTAGCAGAATTTAATTAAATGAAAACACAGGCACCTACGTAAATTCATAAATACACTCTATGTTGTTTTCGCTTAATACATCCCTCTAATGTTATTTAAATTTAAGTAATAGCACTGCGGAATAAAAAGTTGTTGATGATGATACACACTTGAAAGAACCAGAGCCGCAAATTCAAAAGCTTCAGTGGAAAAATGAAAACAAGCGTCCTATCATGCTACTGGGAAAAGTGGCAGACAGAGAGTTGAGTTGCTTGAGTGGAAAATGGTAACTTTATTAAGTTACGCCATAATGGTATGCGCTTTAGCCCTTAAAAGTATCATCACATCACTCGCACCACATACGCAAGTCGCATACATGTGGGGAGAAAACAAAATTTGCAGTTCAAATGAAAATTGTGGAAAGGGTTATTCAACAGGAAAAAGGTTAAATGCTGAGGAGAAGTGAAAGTACATGAAAAGAGTGTAAGTCTTCTCGACAATAACACACAGACTGTACTCTCTCGTTCCTATATTTTCGCATAGCAAACTTGAACGCAATTTTTGAAAGCATCAAAAAGTTGCGAGGCCAGCAGTGAATATGCTAATGCCATTTTAATACTAGCGCAAGTTGAATTAGGAAAGAAAGTGGATTTTTTTTTACCTATTTTGCCTTCAAATAAAACAAAAGTAGAATTATGATCAGGGGTAGCTTGAAAAACGCTTTGACTATGAAAAAAGTGCGGCATCAAAAATAGAGAAAGTAAAACGCAAAATGAGAGAAAGTGTTTTTCTGTAGGTATGATCTGTGTGTCGTAACAACACTGTTGTTGTTTGGTGGAATTCATTCCAAGTTGTAATCTCTTCCCTTTGCTACCAGCAGCGAGCTTCTTTAAGCTGTGCATCATGTATGTGAACATGTGGAGTCAACTCTTAAATGTAAATGTAAACCACACATTTTACCCCGACCAATTTGAGAAAATTACTCTTTCCCATTTATTTACAGTGGAAGAGGGGAAACGCACAGATGCAGATAGTTGCTGATCATCATGAGGATAATGATTTTTGGAGTGTATAAAACCCTTCTGCGTAGTACATTTTGAAAGATAATCAGAAAAACAGCAGTCTATGCAAATTGAGTTTATTAAGATAAGTATTTTCAATTTTCTCGAGTAGATATTTTTTCTTGAATCATACATGAGCACAAAAGGAGATGTAGTATGAAACTTACTCTTGGTATCAATTTCCTCCTCATCGTCATCATCTGGGCGGACTGGCAATTGCTTGATTTTGTTCTTGTTCTTAACTTTATCCAGCAATTCGGAAACAGCTATTTTTTGCGCAGCAGGAATGGAAGATTCCGCATCGTTACCTCCCTTTTTGCCGGCAATTTTCTGCCAGTCAATGTCCTTACCATTTCCACCGTCACGAGGAATACCCAAAAGCTCCTCTCTATTAATTTGTGTTGAGAGCGTTGTAGAAAAAGTAATTAATACAGATAGAGTTAATGGATTTTTACCTGCACGTGTCACTTCATATGACATACAATAATCTCAACTACTTCATTTTTTGTAATGAAAACTTCATAAAGCACTAAGCAGGATAATAGGTGGACATACCTCATGGCTCCAATCAATGGATATTTTACTCCGGTACCACAAACTTTTCCAGTGAAGTCATCCATATCAACGGTCCAAACCATGGCTCCAGCGTATCCTTCATCCTTTATCCATTGCATCTTGTTTCTGATACTGCGCTCGTCATCAAATCCTACCCATTGGTCATCCTCAACCAAGTATGGTACTTTCATCTCATTATCCCAAATGTATTTGGCACGGCCTCCACGAAGCATTTCACAAATCTATAGATTTAACATGAGAAAATGCCAAAGGAAATGAATAAACACTACATCAAGCAAATGAAAACCTGAGGTCACATAATATAAGTCAGCTTACAGTCTGTAATATATAAGCTTTCATGGGATTATTCATGGAGGAAATTTTTGAATTACATCAAAAAATATTCATCTTTACTTTTGTTTTACTCTCCCCCACTAACATTTTTTCTCTTCAGAATTTGTGATGTGAAAAAGAGAAAGGCACACACGTGCCCAGTTTGTGCTGCTTTGCTCGCATTGTATTTTTCATTAGAGTTTCCAACTTGGCATATAAATCATCTCTGATCTACTTTTTATGCCTGCTCTGTATCACGTTCACGTTCTCTTGTCATTAAATGAATGATGATAGGGGAGCAATACGATACAATATTTATGCCCCTTTCTTTGGTAATAGTGCATTATTTATTCAAGCTTATCCACTACTTTCTAAAATCAATTCTTGCTCTTCCTTTGTAATATGTTTTCTCTAGGTTGTAATCTATCAAGGTAGCTTTTGACATTCCAAAATGATGATACATGATCATTTGCCAGAGGCACTATGTGATCCTATTTTTCATTTTCTATTCTCCTTAGTCATAACATTTTCTCCAGATTTGAATGCGTAGCTATTACAATGAATGACATATCTAATACTACATCATTGCATTTACTTTTCCTTCAGAACAGATAGCACATGGCAATCAGATTGGATTCTGGTATTTTATTATTATTATGTTCACATGCTAGCAATGAATGGCTCAACTACATAACCACCACACCACCGAACTTGATGACATACGATTCTGATTGTCGTTCGTGGACTGCAACGTGACTAGAGTTCTCATCATCCCATTTACATATAATGCGTTTCCTGGGTGTTTCATTTTTTCTCTTTCACTTTCACTCTTCCCTTCCCTACGCCAAATTTCACAGCAAGCAGACATGAACTATTTCCATTTCCAGATATGTTTGCACATATGCTTGTATTATTTCATACTGACTCCTTTTGTTTTATTCCTTGTCCTTTATTCTCTGGGTTATAGAGCGTTTTCCATTTTTTTATCGAATTGTTTGTGGCTCATGCTAATGTTTTCAAGAGTTTTGACAGAATCGTGAAAGCAGAAAGTGGTAGTAATAAAGTGCGTCTATATGTGTGCCAAAAAGAATTGAATCTGAGACTTTCCCCCTTTGATCATCTCATTCAGACTTGTTGCCAAACGGGCAATGTACTCACTTATTGTGGAATAGAATTGATTGTCATACTTATCATTAAAATTCATCAAATATCAGCGAGGTTCTGTATGCATAAAAGATCATTTAGGGTTAAAATCTGGGTTCACAGAGCGAAAAGCAAATTCTCAATTTATTTATGCAAATATAAATATGCCATTAATATATTCAACCTGAAATGAGAATTCAAGCCAAATAAATTGACTCAAGTGAAGGTACGAAAACTTTATATTCCACTCAACCTATATTGTGCTTTATATTTATGGTTTTCAAAGATCACATTCTCGCATTGCCCTACTACACAAAGTCAAAAGTTCATGATGCATGCATGTGCAAAGAAGGGCCTAGTGCAATATTTTTAAAGATAATAGCAGACACAAAACGACCAGTTCTTTTCTAATTATTTAAATTCCATTTGAATAAAAAGATTTTTTCTTGTTGAAAATGATTTTACAAAATGAATCACCACCGAAGTCGCTGAAATCTTGAGTTCAGAAAGCCAATTTAAAAAATATGAGCAACTGCTACCTACAGGTTTCATGCATTTGTAGTTCTACAAGGATTTGATTTTTTCATTTCTTTCCTTCATTGTGCAGCTTTCATTTTACAATTACATAAGTCATGACCTTTTAACTTGCGAATCTGAAGCAACGTAAGTGCACGCAAGTACGAGAGAAAAAGTGCAGCAATTAAATCAGTAGTCATTTCGTCTTACTTTTTTCTTGTCCTATATTTATGTTCACAAGTAGCTTGCTGCTATATTTGCTTTTCGGTAATTAGGTCTTATTTTATTTTCTTAAGACTTTATTTTACCTCATAATAGGCAAGAAATCCGGCTTCTCTCGTGTAGACTCCAGCAGTACCTCCTCCACGGGAAGCGACATTCACAGAATGGTTGCGTTTGTCAGCCAATTGAAAGGATCTTCCGTATGTTGGCATTCCAATAACCATCTTTTCCTTTGGAGCACCTAATTTTACCCACATTCCAGCAGCATGACTAACGCTCAACTGCTTTCTCCATTCTGAATCCGAGCTGGGAGCAAAAAGTGGGGCATTGTGACCAGTCTGAGATTCCCACTTTCCGTGGAAATCGTAAGCCATTATATTCATTATATCAAGGTACCTAAGGGAAGCACAGGAAAAGGACAATATTTATTACAACTGTAAAGTTAATGCCTTTCATTCTTTTCCTGACTTATTTTCTGTGGCTGGCGGTCATACGCTTGTTTCATTGTTGTGTGAAATGAATCTTGGCTGATACTTTGTAATTAAGGCTGCGGCGAGGGGTTTTGCTTTTTCGCGTAGGTGTAATATAATAATGTGTTTTTATATTCCTTGAATACCACAGCACAACACAGTTTTACTATCATGAGTAAAGTCACAGCTACACATTACACACACTCATTTTTATTATGTGACCTCTTACTTGGCAACAGCAGGCACATCATAGCCACCACGAATGGAGTCTGGGCCGACGGGAACAGCAGCAGTGAGAAGAAGACGTGGCTTTTTTGTTTCTTCAGCTTCAGCTTCGAATGCCTCTCGGAGGTCCTTAAGGAGAAGGACGAAATTCTTTTTATCATCTGAGCCCTTAGGGTACTCCCAATCCATGTCAAGTCCGTCAAAGTTTCTCTCACGGAGGAATGGTATAGCACTGAACACAAATATTTGCCGGGAATAGCGAGTGGCAGACATTTCCTTGAATTTCTGAGTTCCAAAGGACCAGCCGCCTGAAGGTACACCGGAGACAAGAATAGTTTTATTCCTCATGAATAATAATAATAATTCTCGTGATCGTTTGAATATAAATTAACTACAGTGGAATACTAAAAATGGCATTCTGAGAATAGGAGATATTAGAAAAGTGTACATCTCGGAAACTGTTTTAAACTAATTTGAATGAAGAGTGAACAAGAGAGGACTTTCTCAGAAACTACTTATATTTGGTAACATAAAGATAGGAACTTGACATTTGAAATGCATGACACGTACTACATGACTGTAGACTTGCTATTCAACAAGGAGTTGAGTTGCACTACAGTGTTAACATCCTCTCTTCTTCGTACCAAATCTTGAATGATGAACACTAATTTAATGATGATAAGTATGTAACAATAACAAACGAGCGAAAACTTTCCCCTTTGTGACTTACCAATGGCAAGAAGTGTCTTCAGCTTGGGGTTCACTTTCTTCAAATTATTAATCTTCTCATACAGTCCTACTTTCCCATCCTTAGTTTCATCGTTAGTCTCAAATGAGCTCAATTTTCCTTTTTTCATCCATCCAAAAGCAAAGATCAAGTGAGTACATAACTCAGCGGGGATGTCTTCTGGCGTGAATTTTCCAATTTTTGGACGGTATTGAGACCAATTTGTATAGTAGCAAACAACTTTCTTGCCACTGTCAGAAGAAGAGTCAGACTTGGCTGGCGTTCCAAGTCGGTGATTTGCTCGGACGCGAGTTGATACCTTAGTCTGGATCGATCCAGCTGGGGTTTGATCGTCGGAATCATTATCAATTGGAACAGGTCTTCCACGGGTGAAAGCATTTCTACGAAGGGAAGCTGTGCTTGCATTACTTGACGATGTTGTGCCTCTCGTTCTGGCAGAGTTGGGACGACGACCTCGTACCCTCAGTCTGTGTCCTATGCATTTACAAAAGAATTCAAGTAAAGTAAAATGAATTGACAGTTACAGTACTTTCTTTCGCAATTATACTTTGTGATTAACAACAAACATAATTAACTGCGCTGCTATATTTTGCCATTTTTACTACTATCGAAACATGCTTTTACAAAGTAATACGAATTTGACCTCATTTTTAGCAATCGTCAAGAGAGAACTCTTCTTTCATCTACCTACGTTTGAAAATAGTCTATTACTGGTCCCCACTTTAAACCCACTTTCAGTTGTGTATTGTTTCGCGTAAAAAATAATGCTGCCATTGGCTTCTTCATTGATTTATGTCAACTGCTTTAGATGGAGAAAGTTTATTGAAATTACAAAGGAAACTCAGATTTCCATAAAAAGTATCATGACATGATTAATTGATTCTGGAAAAACACATTGCGTCATATTTTTAAAGTCAAATGTCAAAAAAGGATTCAGGATTCTTCATACCCCGAAAGAACTAAACGGAGTAACAAATTTATCTCAAAAGCAGACTGCTGCTAATACAAGTTAATTGGTGATACAGGCTACTCAAAAATATTGACAATCGTTGCAATTATCATCAATGATACTGGAGGTACTTGAAACAAAAGATCTCTACAGAGTACTTTGCACATGTTTATTTCATGCCAAAAGTATGATTTCAAAAAACACGTATAGTTTACCACCCACCATAGTTCATAGTTCAGATTAATGCGTGTAATTTTCATTTGCAAAGTGTTGAATGTCTACATTGCCTATACAGCCATCTCTGTCTAATACGAAGTTGTAAGGAGTCTGCAAAATTACGGCTAAATTGTCATCCTTCCGGCTTAAGCAGCAAACAAAGGCCTTTACTTAATGATTGTACATAGGTACGTATATATTTTTAAGTTTTTCATCCCGTTCCAAGAAAATTAGTTTACACAAGTAATAGCTAGAGAAAAGATTAAATTAGCTTTCTACTTTCTTTGTTTTATTGCTTTATACTCCTGCTTCGCTCGCAAATACAATTAGGATGTGTGTAGGTATGTAAGCCTTTCATCTAGGAAAATCCATCTATCAATTGTTCTTTCTAGCGAGACATTTATCATGAATGAAAGGTATAACGTATATTTAGATAGTTAGCTAATAAATGCGTATAAACTTATGTACATAAGCATTGCAGATGGTTAGCAAGTTAGCACACAAAACGCCACGTGATTTCTTCTGATTGCGATCTGCTTTTTGCCCTTCGTCGTTTGTTCCAATTTTGTTCTATCTACTTGTATACCTCTCCATGAGATTTTTTTTGTCTATGCTTGTTTAATCCAAGTAGAAAAAAATCTGTTATTTTTATTGGCTTTGCTTCTATTGTGTTTCTGCTTGTTAGCTGGTTGATTCCCATTTTGCGTTTCATTTTTGGAAAATTAGTTTTCCCTGGAAAGAAAACAAAGTGAGCCTGTCAGCTAATCTAACAGGTTTTTTCGGGGTTTGTCAAACGTAAACAAACAATCCGTATATGTACATATAAATTTAAATTATAGATGTAGACCTCCGCACTTTGCGAATATTATACCATTAAAGCAGGAGAGAAGAGATAATTTTAGCTGGTCGGCAATGCATATACATAATGTTATTCTTTACCAAGTCAAGGCGGGTGATTTGGGTTGAAATAATCGTATTACACCCTTTCCTCCGGGAAACCAGAGATGAAGTTTTTTCTTCCAATTTTTTTTGTATGTAATAATGAATGTTACATGACTTGCATGGTAAGCCCTATATTATGAGATATATGTTTATATGTCTGGCTATAAGCTTTTACTCAAACGGCACCACATCCACTGGAATTTTCTCACAAACTAATTTTAAAATATTGTCTGGAAAATCTATTATTTTGCTTTGCTTCCACTACCCGCTAAAGATAGGACATTTTGTTCCAGAAAGTGTGGAATACTTGTTTCATATGTCAACTTCAAAGAGCAATACTTCCATGCTCTTTATAATGATAAAATTCATACAATCATTATGAACCGAGGGATATCGTATTTTACATGGTTCAAGTAAATTACACTGTATTTTGGGGCCATAAATTTTATCTGGAAATGTCACTCTTGTCTAAACTATCGACTTTATCGACACAAAACCAAAAATAAATGTCAGGCTCATTTCCACAAGTTTACTTTTATTAACTCCCTGTCAGTCAGTTAATTTATTGCTTTTTATTAGCAATTTCATTTAGAAAGGGGACTCTACACTGACGTAAACTGTTTTACACAAAAGTAACTCGACATAAATACAGCAGTTTCCTAATTTTAGATTGGGTTTATGCGTAAACATTTCTTAGAATTGGGTTACTTCACTCATCCATTTAAATTAAACAATTTTCAATTTATGTACAGAACTAAATATATATTGTGATGATGAATGATGAAGACCATCAAACACTGTAGATGTAATACGGGTAAAAATAGCAACCACACCTACATACCTACTGACAATTTAGTTCTATAAATAATTAGTATAACATTACCTTTTGTATCATCGGATGAATCTTCAGCAAAACAGCTTACAACAAGTAGAGTCACCACGGCCAATATGGCCAACTTGCTTGGCCACCTCATTGTGATCGAGTGTGGAAACTAGGGGATCGTGGACAGTGCTACGACACCCGTTACGTCTCCAGTTTTGACGACGTTGGTCTCCCTGAAATTAATAAAACAATCATTTGTCATAAATTACCAAGCTCGCGTAATACTTCATTGTGTTTTTCAAGCAGAAAGACTATTTTAGAACAGTATGGACTTCTGGGTGGTATAGTACTTTGTGAAAAAAGGCTTATTGAACGCTTCACTTGCGTAGCGATGATTTTTCACGTTTGTGCTACAAATCATCATCCTTCCTTCCTGCCTTTCTTCCGCCATTTATTATACAGTTTATAAAATATACAATGCCATTTATATAACCAACAACGAAATGCATAGCAAAAATGAGCTTTTCAATGAGTTTTTTTTGCTTGCACAAGCACAAGTCATCCTGATCTCTGTCTTTTCCTTCCGTTTTCAGTCATCTTATATGAGCGAAGCAAAGCCCTTCCTGTTGTGTGAACGCGATAGTGCAGAACATTGGCAATTGAATATTAATAGTTCATTCATGAATCATGATTTGTTCATTATAATTTTCACGTGTAAACAAGGGAATTGTGTTATAACTTTTAACACACAAAAAATACGATGATACATAATATGCATGGGTACATATGCATATATAGTGTAGGACAAACAACGATCAATGCATTGCGCTCGTTGACTTGTCAAAATTTAAGCAAATGCCATTTTTTCTGCTGCCAATCACACAATTTCGAATTATCGTAGAATTTCGTTGAGATAAAGCAGTAATTTTATTAAAAAGTCAAGAAGACTCCATAAATATGCTTTATTTTGTAGACTGGCGAGCATTAATTTCAATCAATTACTCAGAGATAACAATCAATAATTTGTACGCTTGTGTAACGTGTGTAAGCATCAACGCAGCAACTTACGTTTTAAGCCTGGCTAAGTATACTTCTTTTGAATTATGCTACACTTGCAAAATTATTTAAGATTTGTTTGATGCGTAAAGTGAACTTGAATCGATTATTACAGCATTAGATACTGTGAGCGAATATTATGTAGTCTTATCCATAATATGTAACTGTCAAGCATTGTAAACTTTTGTTGTATATTGTGCGACGAAGAAGACAGAAACTCCAATTAAATCTTTTAAAATGTGAGTGCATTTTACACATAAAACAATATTTTTCACGTGGCTCTCACGAAGTGGAATTTATTAGCATAAACAGTTTGTAAATTATTTTTCTTCGCAAACGAATAATCTGCAGGTGTCTGTGAATGTGTCATGATTCAGAGTTACATTACATAGTTGCATGTGGATGCATTCACTCTTTGAAACCATAAGCTGTATATAATATATAGGCTGTATAATAGAATTTATTTTTAAAAACACGAACCTATAAATTCCAAAAATGACCATTTTATCACCGTAACCAAACTTTAATGAAGAAAATTAGCGTAACCGTTTTTTTTCATATCAGGTTTCACACGTTTATATTAAAAAGTACTTGACACGCATCTCCACAATAAAGAAATATTTGCATGATTGAAAGATGGGATAGGTTTGTAGGTACTTTTTAACATTCCCATTCTATAAATACATTAAATTTATGTACTTGAGTTTTCGTATAGACACCATCAGCAACTTTATAGCATTATCTACATCTTGATTACTTTACTCACTAAACAAAGTGCAGTCTAACAACGACCTGAAATAGCATTGCTCATTTCTCTGCCATATGAATGTATGTCTAATTGCGTGTTGTAGATGCCTATAACGTGTCTCTTTCATCGATCCTAGCAAATGTTCCTATCCCTTTCGATATTTAGTTTATGGAGGATATTAAGCAGGCATGACTTCCTGCTTTTCCAAGATTAATTACATTACAGACGAAACACAAGTCGTTTTTGGTGGGTGAGTGGGTGGCAGTTAAGTAATATGAAACAAGAGAAAATATTAGCTCGCTACAAGAAGGGTTGCTTGTGCTATTTAAAAACCATAATATACAGGAAATTCAGTTGCCTAATCGTTTGATAAAATATTATGCTTCTTTTAACCTATAGTTATATGTTGTTATTATTCGTGTGGTAGTCTTCGCAGAAAATTGAATTGAAGATGATAGCTTTAATACTAGCAAGGAACTAGATTATCATGGTCTTTAAGGGTTTTCAGAATGACTTACATCATACCTACATATTACCGTGATAAATCACACTAGATACCTACGTATCGCTACTACTACTGTGTCTCATTTCACTCCGATTCGGTTTTGCATGAAAAGTGAAGGCAAATACATCACACGCTAAACTAAACTAAGCAAATATCATAAACATTATCTTCTAAAAATCTCTGTAATTATTTAATTATGGTGCGAGTAAATACAATGCAAACAACAATATTACTATTGATCTCAGAAAAATAACATTGATTACTTATTGAACGTGTTGAGTATAACGTCCACTCAAATACACCACTTAAAGTAGGTAACGAAATTATGTTGTCGATTCAGCTTTCAGATTCTTGTGGTGAGCAAATTTTTTAGCTACTTAGGAATGACTTTTACATCATATTTATTTATTTAGCGAAACCTACCTGGTGTGTGTCTGATCTTCTACACACCACCAGTAGGGTCTATCAAGTACGTCGTAATAATTACATCTTTATTGTCAAATTGCGATTTTTGCACTACATATTTCGTCCTTCCACGCACAAGTTTCATTGACTGCCACACTTATTACGAAAGACCGATTTTGAAAGCTTTTGCGTTATGCCGCCCTTCTTAATCTCTACCAAGTGAAGTGTGGTCCACAAATCTGGTGTTCGCAATAATGCATTCTGTGTACACCACCACCGCGATGAAAAGACATTTTTCTTGTTGTTTTTTGAATGAGTTGGGCAAGTCATTTGAGCAGACAGAGTTGCAATTTGCAATCACTGCAATTCGCTTGCATTCAGCAGTACAGTTAAACGATTGTGGTGAGGAGGACAATTATTCACTAAAACTCGCACAAATAATGACATACATCTACCTACCTCTCAATCTATCAAATTAGGATGTGATTGAAGCGAAATGATTAATACATTTAATCATCAGTAGCCTCCCCTTGTACTCTCGAGTCACTCACAATCGTACATCAATTGCTTTAATTTTAATTCCTATTTTGAAATGACCATTATTGTCCTTCAATACGGCCGTGACTACTGACTCTGATGACTGCATTTAGTATTTTCCAATCAATCGTAGAGATCAATGCACTTTTCCTTTTTGCAATTATTGTCCTTTCTAGATCTGATTCTTATTATCAATTATTATTATTATTTTATTCATGTGTCATTTAAAATGATCTGGAGTGTCCTTTATGCATGATAATTAATCTATATCAAAATAATTATCTAGAACCATCTATTATATATATAACTTGGCAGTCCGATTTCTTGTACAGCGCATTGTCAAATTCGTGTATTATAAACATTTGCAAAGTTTCTCGCTGTATTACATATTATACGCAACACTGACTCCTTGATTTGCGTACTTTTTGGGTTCTATTTTTTTAAACCAAAGTTGCTTTCTGTTAGCGCTGTGTTATCACAATGATATATTAGGTTTCTGTTATAAAATGAATGACCAGTTGAACACAATCTACATATTAGTTCTTTGGAATCATGAGCATTTTATGCATTGGGCATTTTTCCATTATTTTCGACAAAAAACGGAGTAAAACAGCACTTTGTCTTGCGTGTAATATAAAGTGGGAGTAGACAATCATGTCGACATCAAGATGCATGCTTGCAAAACAAGGTACAGCTACTATATACACTTACCCCATTCCTCTACGAGCATTATATTTCGTCCCAGCAGTTCGACAAAACAATGCATGTGCCCTACTACTCTACCACCTCCACTTTGAGACATTAAATCCTTGCAAACACATTTCAAGGAAATGTGGTGAATGCTAATTTCCAAAAGTATAACTAAGCTATTCCTCATGTCTTTTGTGATATGATATCTTGCTGATTACAAAATACCCACCTGCTAAAAAAATTTAGCAGACGAGACAGGTATAACAGTGAAGATGGAATACATTTTGAAAATACTTTTTGTGCAATCTCTGTTTGCATATGCACACATTGAATTGAAATATATATAATAAAAATAAATTCAAAACCCCATCCACCAAGTTTCCTTAATGAGTTGTTAGTGGCATGGTATGTCATTTTAAAGCACATTTGAAATCAGAACAATCAAAAGAGTGCATCAACAAAAATTCATACGTGTATACATTCAAAGAAATGGGAACAAAAAAGTGTGTGTCTCGAAATAAACTTGTCGTGATTTAGTTTCATTCATTCTTACGCTCATTCGATCCTTCAATGATTCAGGACATCTCATTACATAGGAACGCTCATTATTGCACCTCCAAAAATGCATCCGTGTGTTCACTGTAAACTTCCACATAGCATGCATCCAAGCAATTTCATATTGTTTGCAATAACGTTTATTGCAACATGCATGCAATAATAAGTAACATTGTACGCTAACGACAATGGGAGGAATAAGAAATCACGATAAAATGTTTATTGATAGAGTATAGTATAATTGTGTGGTTTGGGGACCTTTTTCGTGGGATAGGGGTTGCTCTTTTCTTACAAATTACTACTATTGCCCATACTACTGTTTTCATGTTAGGCTAAGTGAAATATCTTGTCGAAATTTCGTTTCACTACCTATATTGCAGTTCAAAATGTTTGCATAATCAAAATTATAATGAACATACCGAAATAACGAGTTGTTTCCATTTCTATTTACCATCTTTCTCGATACAGAATTCTGGATTTAGTACATGAATACATGTTTTGCATTGAAAACATTTTTGCACATGCAAAAATATAGCAAATTTTGGTCAATTTTGTTTATCGTTTGAACCAAGTAGCTAACACACACGTTGGTAAAAGAATGGATCGGTTTAAATGATACACGTTCTCTTACTTTGGTATTATATTGCATACACAGCCAAAGCTACGCATCTTAAAGTTATTTTGGAATATCATGTCTCGAGTTCTTCGCATCACACACTTGGACTTGGGTTATGGGTGTGTAACTATTATGTACATATATGTAAATATTACATAGGTAATAGGTATCCTTCTGTGACTGATTAGGTCCACTTGCAAACAAGGAAGCAAAAATAGCGCTGCAAGATTAGATAACTAGAAGGTCATCTTTTAGACTTTGGCAAAGATGGTTGACGAAGGAAATGCAATTCCACCAATGACAGATAATATTGTATTCATAATTTTCCTTCAAAAAGCTTGTTTTCTGGACCGTTACAAGAGAGCAGGTTGGTCATGATATGGCTATTTCATAGATTCGAGTAAAGTATTAGTATTTTGCTTCCGCAAATTAGAAGGCAAAAAAGTTTCGAATACATTATTGCAAGTTTACTCAACATTCCGACATGACATTGCTTCTTGAGTTTATGGGATAGCAGGGTATCATGCACTTTTTAAGCCTTTAAAATTAATACTTAAAGTATGTATTAATGGTGAAATCAAACCTTTTATCTGTGAGTGCAATTCAAAATACATATTTTATGCATTGTCATTCCCGTACTTAAATAACGTCTAAGTAATGCTGAGCATCGCTGCTTATCTGTAAAACTTTCAAACTTATCAGTACATACCATTAATCTGAGACTGCAGTTAATAACAAACAACATCCGTTTTGTCAGTTTTAACTTCATGCTATGTATCCACTTTTTATTAGCAATAATTGCTACTAGTGCAGCGTGTGGTAATCTTATTGAGATCAGTAATAACTTTTTTATCTAGATTGTTTGTGCATTTAAAACTGGTGATCATTGCCATATCTTTTTGATTCAAACTGACGGTAGAATTTTATCATAAATAGTCGATGTTGACTTTCTGATTCTGATATCATAATGTATTTCCTTTGATGTAAACTTCAGTTCTCATTCAAAGACTCTCCATACATCATAAGTGAAGATTGAAATTTGCAATGAAGCAGCTTTTTGTCAGTTTCTTTGTTAAAAACGGTGACCCATCACAGAATTAGGAGATTCATGTGCTGCACCAATCCATCAGAGATTCATTCATTCATATCCTTCTTCCTTGTTGGGAGTCGGTATTGGATATTCAAAGTATTTATATTTCGATAGCTCAGCAACAGGGTGCAGGAACAAATGCATAAAGGTATATCATGCTACCACCAGACATAAAAAATTAGCATTAGATAGACCATAGAGTTGAATACAGCCGAAATGGAAGCTCAAAAAATACTTCGACCTGTTGGGTGTCCAGACAGGATTTCCTTCTACATCACGCACATATTTTTTGTCACCATTAAGGTCTCTGACGCAAACTAACTCTAATTCCTTTTGAGTGTCATTTTTAACGAATAATAGGATGGCACTGACAATGAGAGCATTAATGATTATTTCAATCACAAGTGAGGACGATAACTTATTCATGATAACTACACTCCCAATACTGTAATGTAACTCATTTGTATTCATTTCTATACAGTTGGCAATAGCCTTTAGCTACTTTCTTTTAGAAGAAAACTATTCATCACTATATTTTTTGAAGTCCTCCACTTCCTACAGGGCCATGGACTTTTGTCTAATTTACTGTCTAATTATGCACGCTGTCAGAGTTTTCTATTTTCAGTAAATTTTTACAAAACTTATAAAAACAAGCAGTTTGGTGGTAACGACATGTCCATGTTACTTTTTTTCATTTTGCCACTGGCCATTATCATTCATAATCGTAGTGTGTAAGTGCAGTAAAGGGAGGACACCCAGTGATCTGTAGTAAATGGTAACGACGATAGTTGTTGCACGACTATCTTGCATTAGTTGAAGGGTTCCATTCCATAGCATAAATAAACTGTTTTTAACCGTGCATTGTAGTTTGTACTGCGTTGACTATCGTTGAGGAAATATCTGTTCTTCGTTAGAAGGTTACTTACTTGACCGTCATCATCTTTACTCGGCAGGCACCAAATGCAAAATAACAATAAATTGTATGTATCATCTAATAATGTCGTCAAATTGCATAACAGCACCGTAATTTAGATATATGATGCACGCATGTCAAAAACGACCGGCTCAGAGCATGTTTTTAAAATCATTATTATCGATATACTAGTTACCGTAAAGAGCCCTACAGTTAATCTGGTCGCATCATGTACACAAACTTTTTGTCTTCGATTTTGATGAAAATTGGCA